>BDUI01002562.1:112822-127203 GCA_002335545.1 Apodemus speciosus | reverse complement strand
ATGCAAATATTTATAATAAGGAAGACAAGTCACTTATAAATCCAGTACTTCAACATTGTTAATGTTACCAAACATATTATTTAGGTCTTTGCAAAGCAATGAAACAAAAACTTGTTTTTGTTTTTAGAGACAGGGTCTTCCTGTGTAGCCTGGACTAACCTGGAACTCACTGTGTAATCCATGATGGCTACAAACTTGTGGCAATCCTGCTCAGTTCAACCAGTGCTAGGATTACAGGTGTGAGTCACAAAGCAGCACAACAAGACATTAATATGCTCATAATATAGGCTCTTACACTTCACTTTATTATAAGCCTTTGAGTTGTGTTTTGGCATAGATGTCATAACAAATATTCCAATGGCCATGTGACGGTTCACTAAATGGATGCACTTACCCATTTTTCAATTATTAGGATAGTCAAATGGCCCAGTCTTGCGCTACTTTAAATAATGTTATAAAAATGTCTCTGTGATTTAACCTTTTGCCATATTTTGGAAAATGTTTTCTTAGTGATATTACTAAAATCTTGATCTTAATAAAACATATTGTTTCTTAATGATACAATCCCACAAATAGAATAAATGAGTCAAGGAACATGCATTTGTAGACAATCCATTAAAATAAATAAACAAACAAAAAGGAGCAAAACATCAAAAGGCCCATGGAATCTTTCTTTCACTTAATATAATGTTCTTCTGCTCCTATTTCTTTACCAGGTCAGAGCAGGGCTCTAGGGACACTGGGAAGCTACAGCCAAGAGAATCAGTGTAGGACCTCAGTGGCTTTTGAAATGGCAGAGAGTGGAATGTAGGCTCCCCTAGGAATCTAGCTTGCATGCACTTGCCCCAAATTGCCACTTGGCCAAGAAGCTAATTAGCAAAAACATCAGATGGGTGAGAACAGGTTCATGGCCTGTAATGGCTTATATCATCTTTCATTTTTGCCCTTGGAAAGATCTGACAGTCAGCTTGAAGACATTCAGTTCTAGTGACCCAGCCTGCTACATTCTGAGAAGGGAATTTGTTAGTTTCGAGATCCCCATCTTCAATCTATGCTAATGGGTGTGTTGTTGTGTAAAACTGAATGCACATGTGAGGGCCTCTGTTTGGAGCCTCAGTGAAAGTAGCACTTTAAGAGGGTGACCTGATTTAATAAAGTAAGAGTACATGCCACCTGTTTAAATGGTCAGTGTGACAGAGGTTTTAGGTAGTGAAAGCAGCAGCCAGAGATTTCCCTGGCTTCACAAGAATAGACACGGTGATCATTTATTTTCTTCAGTTCTTTGCCAGAACTCTCAGAAAAGTGCAGTTCAGCTTTCGATCTCCTCCTTCAAAGACTGTAACTAATTCTTCTCCATTTCTTCCCTGCCCTGAATTCTCCTCAATCTAGAGAATAAATTCTGTTCCTTTTATGTTGCCATTGTATTTTGTATATAACTTAATTTTTGCACCAATCACCGTGTATTTTCACCAACATTTAGTGAGTGTTTACTATAGCTAAGTGTTTAGCTTTAGCTTACATTAAGTAGACAGTGGGGTAGGAAAAAACCCAACAACAAATAATCAGAGCCCAGGCATCAGGAGCTCCTGAGAATGTCAGGTGGGTCTAATAAAGTATTTCTGCAGAACACAGTGCTATGGTCTATCTCTGATAATGCAGAAAGGGAAAGAAATCTCTGAGCTCTGTAGAAGGCCCTGAATTTACAGAAACATATCTTTGGAAGTCATTGGTATATGGTTAACTGATAAAGTCATAAGGTAGAATCGGGGTATACAGAGGAGGAAGAGAGTTCACCAGGGCTGATAGAATGATGGACCCCAGAAGAAAACAATCATTCGAGAATCAGGTACATTGTAAATGTGAAACTAATTCCTTTATAAATAAACTCTCGAGTCCTCTCCTCTATATAACTTCAGTGAAGAAGACCTTACTTCAGGGATGAAGTCCCCGGAAGTAATGTGAAGATATGAAAAAAGGTAATTCTCCTCTTTTGTGCTTCTAAGTGTCCAAACAGAATTCACAACAAATTGAGACAGAAACAGAAGACACCTGTAACTTGCTAGGATATGAGATCATGGAGGCCATGGGATAGGTGTATGCTATTTCTATCCTAGAATGTAAAACAGGAACTCATACATTCAAGGTGCTCAATAGGTGCATAACACATGAAGGATGACTTTCCAAAGACTTGGATAGAAGCTAAAATGGAAGAAAAGGGACAGAAGACATAGCATGTCAACATGATTATTACCTTTTGCTTCTCGGCCTTCTAAGGAGTTGGTGGTTCTTTCACTCCCGCTGATTTTCTCAGCAGCTATAGATGGAAATAAAGGCAGATGTGATTGACTCCACATTACAAGCAGAGAAACATGACTCCAAAACAGATAGCTAATGTTAATTAACTTGATCAACATTTTGCCATTGTCCACCAGTAGGATTGGGATCAGAACCAAATCTTGGGACTTCCTGTCCTATGTAGGTAAAGATAAAGCCTTTCATATGTCCCTTGTCTGGTATTCAAGAAGACAGTTCACAACAGAATTGATTTAATTAAATTTAAATTTTAGTGTAAAATAAAAAAAGAGAAACTCACTCAAAAAGCCAAACTCAACTCAGCACTTCAACAGTATGTCTAAGTGTGTTCCACCTACGAGAAAGGATCTAAGACCTTTCCCCAAGCTAACATAGGGATAGCTAGCTTCATCTAACTCTCATGGGGGTGTTCTACTGACACAGTTCAGGGTCCCCCATTTTGTGATATGACTTTGAAAAGGAGCCCCATTTGCCTGGAGTCAGGGTTTTGTGTCTGAGTGAGGCTCAGGTGCTCACTGCAGGTGTGGCATCATCCAGCAGGTGCATGGACAAGAGCCAATGTTTCATATCGTCATGCCAAAGAGCCTGAGTCACTCTCCCAAGACACAGACAGCCCCTCCTCCTGCTGCTGACCTGCAAGCACCAGAAACCCAGTGTGACTGGGTTGCTTGACAGAGCTGAATTTAGACCGTGGATTCTCAAAGTACTTGAGTAAGATCAGTTATGCCACATGCCATATAGCCAAAGTAACTGCCCCAGTAGCAGACACTAAGGCAAGCATGGCCCATGGGGACAAGAAAGCACCAGGGACTATGTATAAAGAATGGCCATCTCCTACAAGTTATGGATGGAAGTGAGTCTCAAAATAGACTTATATTGCACCCCTTTATAGAACATCTAGTCTTCTGCAGATGGTCCTGAAATCTCAGAAACCAATGGCTATTTCCTTAAAAGAGATGAATAAAAATAGAAACTATTAGGAAACGAATGCTCTTAGGTTAGTGCACCATAACCCTTCCCCTTCACACTCCTAAAAGAGAAGAGCTCAGTCTGGTCATAGAAAACAACCAGGTCAGAAAAATGCCACATTTCCCTACATAATCCCATTCAGCACCCTCTGGCAAAAGAATCCTCCAGGGGGTGAAACAGGTCATCAATATTTTTCTTAGCTCCAAATACTATTTGTTTTGGAAAACAATCTACCTCTCCCAATCTGTACCCACCTCTGTCTTGCCCCCAACACATGCATGTATTGAGGGCAAACACACACATGCACACGCACACAAAGTGGGGAGGGATACAGAGAGAAGATGATCATACAAGAAGGGAAAATGAAATAAAATGGTGTGTTATCATACGCCATTGTATTTCCCCAATTCACACAGAGAACTACCCATTAGGGAGTAAAACAAAGATCTGAACGGAAAACCCAAATGTAACAGAGGAAATTCTATATTTTCAGGACTGGCACTCTAAATGCTTTTCCTCATCTGTGATATTTTTAAATCTTAGTTTGCTATCACATAAGGAAGAATGTCACTAATTCAGTGCAAACTGGAGCCCCCCTTGAAAACAACGAAAACGAATAAAGGATGCGCTAATTAGCTTCCTAATAGGGAAGGTTTTAATTGAACTTTTCTATAACAACCTTCATCAAAGTTTCCAGGACAACTTCATAAAAGATGTCAAGTCTGGCCCATATTTGTATCGCCTTAAAATAATTTTCAATACACAGAAACAGAAAGCTGATTTCTCTCCAATGCTGTTAACACTCAGGCCACTGCATTTTCTGATGTCAGCAATCCCCTTCCCACAAATATTCCAAGTATGCACCACCGTCCTTCTCCTTTCAATTATGTGGTTTCTCTGCTCTTTTCCTGATTGAGACCAGGCCTCTCAGATAATGAGAAGCATGTGTTGGGGGAAAAAAGGTCCTAAAAAAATACATACATCAGTTTCATCTGCATCATACATGGGGGGAGCCAATCACTTGTTCCTATCAAAGGTATCAAAATGTGAAGTTTACTGAGGGATATTGTAAGATCAGCATCAATGTGTAAAGGTGATCAGTTATTGTAATCTAAAGCAACACCAATAAATATAAGGGAGATACCCCCACCCCAAGTCCACTCTTTCTAGCTTAGCCACATTTATATTTAATGTTATCTTAATGTTGCCTTTAGGGGTATTTAAATTCTGACATACACATGGAAATGAGCCACGAATTGTACAGCAAGCATAAATATTCCATCATTAATAAAAACCAGCTGTGCACAAACCACCACAAGAGCTGGGTTTCAGTCACTGGCTATCAGTAGTATTTGTCACAGGCAAATATTCCTCAAAACTTTTCCCCCTGAAAACACAGACCCACTGGCATTTGCTTTACATTCATTTGAAGGTACTTTCAAGACTTCATTGGTTAAGTGGGTGCATTCCAACTGATGGCTCTTTCTCAAACTGGTTTTCCTCACACTGACTGTCAGTACAGTCCATTTAATTTTTAACCTCAACCTATCACAGAATATGACAATATTTAAATTTTTTGGAAACAAGGTGAGAGGGTCAAATAACACAAATGTAGGGTCAATCTTAATTATAGTCAGTAAGGCAATAGGGCACCAAAGGGCACTGTATGTTATAAGAGAGCAAAGCTCATTAAACATGAACACCTGCTCAGGGCCCTATAATAAGCCTTCTCTGCCATCATAGGAACACCTTTCATCCAATGACCTCAAAGCATGTGCCCAATATGAAGCATGCCTAAACACCTCTGTGAAGTATTAATATCCTCGCTTCCCAGAAGGGTAACTGAAGCTTAGAGCAGCTAATTCAGCTACCCTTGGTCACATGGCAAGCCAGTGAGGGGCTGGGGAGAGAATCCCAGATCCTGGCTTCAACTCACACCAACTAATACCATTTCAGGCTGCCAGAGAAAGAGCGAAAGTGACTTCACAAATGTCAAGTAAATCTGCTGCGGGGGGGGGGGGGGGGTGATTTGCATTAAAAACTATAAGCAAACATACCCACCTGAATTATACCCTCAGGAGCGCAAAGTATGAAGCACATTCCTGTATTTCACTTGGAAACTTATACATGCTACAGATGTAGATTTTAGTATTTATATTTTGGCTGGAGAAATTTCATTGAATTTGTGGAGAAATATTATTAGTTTACCAGATATCAAAAATTAGACAGCACCACACACAGATTATATTTTATTTATTAAAGGAAAGTTAAAGACCCATGAAATTGATGATTCACTATGTACTAAAGTTCCCAGATAAAGAACCCTTTGTGTGCGTGTGGACCATGCTACTGTACCTATACGCTCTGTATTCCATTGCTTACAAAATCGTTTCCTCGCTGTTTCTTTTTTCCCCAGTCTGGCAAACATTATTTTTGAAGCTATCAATCAAGCACATCTAGGCCTTCCTGATCCCCCTTCCCCACTCTGGAGCCTTCACAGTCCATCCGAATGTATACTATCTTAATGAAAGATCAATGATGCAGCAATTTAAAAATAATTTCCAATCAATTAGATCAGTAAACCCTGGGTTCTGGTTTGGTTTTTCTTCGTGTGGAAGAGTGGAAGAGGAGGGAGCCACAGGGATAGGCTTGCTACATCCGTAAACCACCTCTAAATCAGGCAATGATTAGAGCTCACTGAAACCTATCTGTGCCTCCTGGTGCACCAGGAGCAACACGTATGAGATTCTTGATAAGTAGTCATTGGTTCATACTCCATTACTCTATACTAGTTTACAAAGCTTTGTCTCCAACAAACTCTTATTGAAAAGCAACATTACTCTTATGGCCCAACGTATGGAAGATTCACATTCGAAGAGGGACCAGGATTCTTGAAATTTTGTAGCGACTCTTGGGTTTATTAATTTAGCAGTATCAAATAATAAATTCTGTAGATGCATTATTACAGATCCATCCCCCAACCCACCCCTACACAAAGGATAAGTTTGTCCAAACTGTTTACCTCACTCTGATAGCCATCCTTCAAAGGCACACCAGATAAATGAGGCCTCAAAAGACAAGCATAAACTTTTGAAAATTGACTATCAACATCACTCTGCCCAGTCTCCACAATGTACAATGAGGAAATGTGCCTAAAGCCCGGGCTCCTCCTACCAGTGAGTTCACCCAGAAAACCTAAAATGGTATCACTGACCATTGCTTGCTAAAATAAAAAATAATGTAGGTCCTTGTGTTAGTCAAAAAAAAATAATGAATGGGAATAAAATATTTTACCAAAATGAGGTGGATAATCTTAGACATTCAGAATCTACAAAGTTAGATTTGTTTCTAGAAAGTAATGCTAAATCCTTTCTGCAAGCATGTGTGGGCGAAATCTAACGTGGCCAGCATTATTACAAGCCAGAATGATATAGACAATTAACTCTATCCCATACAACAAAAGGCTTCAAAAGCCCAATAATAGCCTCATAAGAAATAACCAACACAGTAAATGCTAATGTAGTCCTTTATGCAATAAATATGTTCCCAAGAAAGCCCAGATATAGTGAGGGTTTTTTTTTTTTTAACCTATCAAGCAATGGTTTAAAGACACTGAGAAAGCTAGTTCTGTTCAAGAACTTTTGCTTTTATAAGGCAAATGACCTTCTACTTTCTTTTCTTTCTTTTTTCTTTTTTGTTCAGATTGTGTGTGTTGTACGTGGAAGGGGCAGCTCCCTTAAAAAGGGTCAGAAGCCCACCATGGAGGCCAGTGCTTCGGTATCCCAGCCTGTTTAATACCCCCTTAGCTCCTGCAGCTAAATTCTAACCTTTGACTTGGGGGTGGAAACCTAGATTTTTGGACCAAAGTCCACAAAAGGCGAGAAGGAACTAAAAGTAAGTAATGCTAAAGACAACGCATCATAGTAAAACACTAACAAAAATTCCTGGGGACAGGAAATCAATAGATCACGATTCTAAACAAATTGGTTTACTCCCCAGCTAATTAACTTGTCACGCAGATCTCTAAACCCACTGAATCCATGGGAGAAAGAGGTGATGTAATAGGAGATTTGGAAACATTTACCATCCTAAAAGGCTAGGCCCCGACCACACACACCTCTCTCCACCCCTTTCAGTGGGTTTAAGCTGGGCTTAATGGGTGCAAAGGACAATTTCTACCAGACAGTCCTGAAGAATAGACTGTTCTCATGCATTCCAAATGTTCAGTCTCCATGGAGGAGGCTACCTGGCCACAAGCATTTCCCAAGAGGGAATATATCCTCTACTCCTCCTCAGTGGTAACACTGCCTCTGTCCCAAACAAAACAAAACTGCTAACCATCCTGAGAACTTGGTGGGGGGGTGTGATTTTCTGGGATAAAGAAAAGAAACGTTAAGAGGGGAGCAGGAGGGTGTGAGAAACTCCTCTTGTCTCCAAATGGAAAATAAGCCTAAAAAACTGGATCAAAAGAAGAAGGGAGTTGGGGGGAAGGGCTGCTTAATTACAAAGACACCATTTAAAGAAGGCGCAGGCCCTGGGAGGGAGCTCTTAGGAGAGGCCCAGAAGCAGATGTACCCACTTAGAATGCTGGCACTCAATGGGACCTCAAAGTCAAAGTACCCATCCCTCTATCTTCCTACTAGTCCATTCTCAAAAGCATTAGAAGGTCTCCTTCATTCTATAGCAAAAGTAGAGGAAAATCAACCTCAGAAAATATCTTAGTTATGCATTAGTTTATTAAACCTTGCTTCATAACTAAAAAATTACATTTGATTCTCCAAATCTTAATGACAAATATGAATTGCTAAAATCTCTTCTAAACTTTTTTTTTGGGGGGGTCAAGTAAGGGAACTCGGGATATCCATGGAAAACTTACTGTACATACAGGTGGAGTTACAGGATTACTTTGTACCTAGGCTGTGAATTAGAAAGAAAATTATGTTTCAATTTTACAGAGACACAAACTTTTTCAAAGTATGAAGGGACTTAAAATGAAATATGATGTAGCGCCAGAAAGGGACCATAAATGACACCAGGCAAACCCATACAGAATAGCTGGGACCTGAGTTATCTTCTGTAAATAGACGCAGCTACTCCACAACCACCTGGCTATTAAAATGTCCCAGGCCCGGTTTAAAACGTAGTTTGGTCAGGCCAGGCTTTTCCCTCCCAGCTGATCTGAAACGCGATGGCCTTTAAAATTGTCACTATGTAACATTGTAGCATTCCTTCTCTGCCTTCCTAACCACCCCTTACCCCCTTCCTGAATCTTCCCCACCCCACTGTTAAAACCAACCAAAGATTTTATGTAAATCTGTCGATTATTTATTCCCTAAACAATAAGCAATGGCTTCAGGGCATCTCTGGAACAAGTCTTTCAACCCAATTAGTCTAAAGCCTATGGCACTTGCCCAAGAGAAGAGAGAGGAGACAGGTAAAAATTTACCCGTTGTCCAAAATGGCATTTCGGACTTTTCTTAGCTGTTGAAGGAGGGTACTCAAAGGTCTGAGGTAGTTTCCCAAAGCTGGCCTAAGAAAGAATGGGTTTCACTAGGCCAAACCCAAGAAGAGTTGCACCTATCCGTAGCCCTTCATCACTAAAGATTACGGTTGATTAACTTTCTAAATGAGAGGGAACAAAAAGTTATAGTATAAGTTTTAAATTGTCTCCCCACGACTGGAAGCAAGGAGCAGTAACTGGAAAAGCTTTTCCAAATCTTCCCCTTTCATCTTTCATTAATTTGTATTCAGTGCCTTGCTGCAAATTATTCACATATTATGATTTATTAGCGGCGATCATCAGGGACTGCTCGCGGTCTATAAAATCTGTCATTCTCCCTCCTTTTCCTTCTCTTCATCTATTTACGAAGATGGTCTTGCTGTTGATGAACAAAAAGTACCGTGGCCGGGGCTCGGACCTTAAATCAACCACCTTCGTGATGTTGCACAACTACTTATTAAAATCTTCTGACCTTACGAAGGAAATAACGGCAATCTCCGCCCATGGAGTCTCACCACAACCACCACTACACATGCACGCATACAGGCGAATAGCTGTGTGGCTCATTACTTCCACATTTTAAAACTTGAAGAATTCATGGCCTTGGGGTCAGGAAGGGTGAGTTCCCAACCCAAGCCTAAGCACTTAGGAGAAAGCCATCTTAGCTATCCAAGATAAGGGCAATTCCTCAAGCGGGACTGAAGGTAGACCTCGGCGTCCCTAACTTAGTTGCAGGACTGAAGGTAGACCTCAGAGTCCCTAACCTGCCGGGGGACAGAAGGTAGACCTCGGAGTCTCCAACTTAATTGCGGGGACTGAAGGTAGACCACGGAGTCCCTAACTTAGTGGGGGGACTGAAGGTAGACCTCGGAGTCCCTAACTTAATTGCGGGACTGAAGATAGACCACGGAGTCCCTAACTTAGTAAGGGGACTGAAGATAGATCTCGGAGTCCCTAACTTAATTGCTGGACTGAAGATAGACCACGGAGTCCCTAACTTAGTGAGGGGACTAAAGGCAGACCTCGGAGTCCCTAACTTAATTGCTGGACTGAAGATAGACCACGGAGTCCCTAATTTAGTGAGGGGACTAAAGGCAGACCTCGGAGTCCCTAACTTAGTTGTGGGACTGAAGGTAGACCTCGGAGTCCCCAACTTAATTGAGAGACTGAAGGTAGACCTCGGAGTCCCTAACTTAGTTGCGGGACTGAAAGTAGACTTCGGCATCCCTAACTTAGTTCCTTAAGCGATCAAATCAGTAGGTACCTATAAGAACCCACGGAGAAGCTAAAGTAGCGCCAAGCAATGGTACCCCTACCAGCATCTCCACCTTAAAGTAGGGCAGGAACCCATATTTTTAAGCTGCGTTAAATAAACTTCTTGCACATCTCAGAAAACTCAAGCCCAGCGGCAAAAAGAGTGGAACATACAGACAACCCGACAGGCACATACAACAACCTACTCATAAATACGGGCATGATCAAGTTTACAACACCACAGATTATTGCCCCAGTTCCCCGCAAAAGTAAAAACGCTTCTCCTACCTCTGAAAGCAATGTAGACAAGGTAAGGACTCTCTCTGCAGGCTCAAGCGGTTTTGGTCCCGGGCCAGAGGCCGGGATGGGTAGGGAGGAAGCCCCAGGTCCCGGCTACTCCCCACCTCGCTGCTCCCTCGGGTCTCTCCTTGGTGGCAGTGGACGAGCAGGATACCGGGCCGAAGGGTGGAGCAGCGGATGGTGAGAGGCGAGATAGGCTGGAGGTGGTGGTAGTGGGGGAAGGCGATGAGAACTAAGGGAAGGGACGAAAGAGAAGGGAGACGGAGGGGTAATTCAGGGGTCTACCAGCGACCGCAGCCAGAAAGCTCCTCGGAAGGAAGGGGCGTGACTGCGATGAAGGCAGCTCCTGAGAGAAGGGTGAGAGGTAGAAGCAGGGGAGGCACGGTGGCTTTTCTTCTGGCGGTGAGCAGCTAGGACCGCCCACAAGGAGGGGGGGTGGAAGATGGAATGGGCAGGGCCGAGGGCGGGGCCAGCAGGGCGGGAGGCAGGCCCGCAGGACAGTGGCGAAGGGGAGGAGGCGGCACTCCAGGAGGCCAGGCGGCCTTAGGGCGGGGAACTTTCAAACAATTGATCTGCAACGTTGGCTAGGTTCAGGGGTCTGGGAGAGATCTAGGATAACGCGCAGGCTCTTCCGTCCTCCCACGCGGCAGACTCTACTTGGTGATGGTAGTTCCGATAGCGTGTACTGGAATTAAAGCGGGAGAAAGAAAGGCACGGGTTTGATTTTTGGTTTTGTTTGTTTGKTTGGTTGTTTTATTCTTTTATTTTCAAAGACTTCAATAGTCTATGGCGGCAAAGCAGCAGAGAAGCGTGGGAGAGTCAGCACAGCTCCTAGCCCCATGGCGGGAGGAAGAAAAATCATAGTAATGCAAAAATAAATTTAAAAACCGGCACAGAGTCAAAGCGTCACAAAATTCAGGAACAGTTCTCCTTCGTCCCCCTCTCTTGTTTCCTTTGACCAGCTGGCAGCTCACCCAAGGCAAAACCCCACAATATCCCCCTTTTTCTTCTGTCACCCTGCTCCACATGCCCCAACCTTCTTACCCCTTCTTCCCCAGCCTCTTGGCCCAAATTTCTAGAAGGGTCCATGTCCCCCTCCTGGAGGCCGGTCACTAAGGCGCCAAGGGATGGGCGGGACTCAGGAGAAGCTCCACCTCTTGGCCAGGCTGGGTGTGCTCGCCTTGGCAGAGCCGGCCCTGAGTAAGACCCACCCACCATTCTTTTACATCTACTTATTGGCCAGTGACGCCTGCTATTGGCCTATGATTGGTCTTTTCAGTTGCCAATCTTATCCTTTATCCCACCCGCCCTTAAAATTATTAAAACTAAACAAGAGACTATTGTCCAGCTCTCCGTTCTCCCCAGCTTCTGCTGGGGATAGATGAGATGCTGACTTCTCAGTCTCATGAAAGGGTGCGACAGTGTGTTAGCCAACTGAGAGATAACTTTATATTTAAAGCACTGTCCAACTCTCTGGGAATAGGTAACTTTTTCCTCTTAGTTCATTAAACCTGGAAAGGGAAAGTGCATGAAGTGTCAATGTGGTGCTCACATTTCCTGCCAGTGAAAGATATTGCTTAAGTACACAGAGAGTTGAGTGCTACAGCATCCCAGGGCAGGACACGGGGTGGGAGTTGGGATCCGCAATTTAATCTCTAGGTAAATGAAATACAAACAGTAAAGGGGAGCAAAATAACGAGGAAGTTGCAATCAGAAAGAATTCGCTCGCGGCTCTAGCACATATTACCTGGCTGTGTGACTTTTAGAGGACTTTAATTTCTCAGCCTCAACTTTCTTATCATGTATAGTGTTCTAATCGGTACAGATGCGAATGAAACTAAAATGAAATTCATACACACACACTCTAAATCACTCCCCACTTATGTGACACACAAAGTAGAGCCTCTAGCATGTGACTGTATTTGAAAGCCAGATCTCTTTCTATCCATGAGTGTAGAGGTTCTGTGGTTTTACTATGGAAAGGCAACTCTTCTCCTATAGTTTTGAGAGTGAATATGAAGTTGGTTCCCTGAAGTTAGAATAATAAATTACCCTGGTCTTCTAACCAGAGTGGGTGAGATTTCTTTGTCAAACAGTTTTGTAGTTTCACCACCACCTAATGCTATTGTAGTACTGATGCTAAAAGAGGAAAACACGCTATGTATCACCAAAATGAAAATGTTTTGAATTGCAAACAAGTATAAGTATAAAGGCTCCCATTAATTCAGAGTTGTTATAATGAACCCATGCTAATGAGAGAGGGACAGCCAATCCTAGCCTACCCAATGAGAGTCTTAAGAAGTACCATTGATCAAGGCAACCCAAGGAAGGTCTGGTCAAAAGAAACACTGTCTCATGCTAAATAGGGTCTTCAAATATCCCTCTAGCTATAAGAGAGGTAGTGGGTGGGTTACTTGCTGCAGAGTGTACAGTATGTTCTACTAGCTGCTGAATCAGAGGGTAGGATCGTGACAAAATGGATTCTGAGTCTGATTCACTCTATGTGTGAGGAGAGGTTAGTCAGGTGATTTTATTTTCCATGGGGAGGTAACATTTTTTGAGTGCTTAAACATAGAAACATCTACCTCGTGAGGTTGTATTGTATTTACAAGGATTCCTCCTGATCATCACCACGAGAGGAAACTTGTTTGCACAACACTTCTGTTTAAATGGAAAAGATGTAAAATATACAGGTCAAAAGATTAAAGCTGAACAATAAAGAATAAGTTGAGTGGTGGTGAGGTCTTCATTTGGTCTTCTATATGTGAGGTCAGCACTCACAGCATACCTTGAATTTCTCTATTCAAGGATATGTCTGAAATGTCCTTCCATATCAGAAAAACTACTTTTACCTCCTCTTTTGTTCATAAGCCATCAAAAATACTTTCACTGAATTCATTATTAAGAGGGTCCTTGCCAATCTTGTGTCGCCAAGAATTGCAGTAGCAAAAGCCTGGGGGATTCAGTGTGATATGCTTGCTCATAATCTTCGAAGTTGCCTTCAAAAACACATTCAGAATGCCTTTCTGTAAGCTATCGGAGCCAATAATTGTGAACCTTGGATAAGACTAACCAGTTGAAAATTTGATGGTGAATCGGGTGATGAGTGAGTCACCTTTGTCTTAGCCTGTGGCAAACAACAGGTTTTTAGGTAATTCTGTTTTCCCCAGGGGAGAGGGGGCGGTCTTCCAAGTGTCTTAAGGTCTTAGGTGTTCCTCCTCTCCTGCTATGCAAGACTTCCTCTGTGTTTTTACTCTGAAAACCTTTCAGCTTGTTTAAATTGAGTTTGAAGGTACAAAGCCCAGAATTGCCTGCTCTACTTAAAAGGGAGGGAGAGGGCAACATCAACAAACATAGACTGAATTGCTATTATGGACGGGACTAAAAAAAACAAAAAGGTATGAGACCCGGCTCCTGCCTTCCAGCATATACACATAAAAAGACAACTAACAAGTGTATGCTAAGTGCTAAATGAGTGGTATTGACAGTAAAAGCTGTGGACCTTAAGAGCAGAGAGTGAAAACTAAGTTTCAGAGACTGAGTTTATACAGCAAACTAGGCCACACGCATTTAACTAATCCCCACAGCATCCCTATGTCTTCAAACTTTGCCTATAAAATATGGAAAGCCCTCTGGGGGATACCAGGAGAATTAGCCACTAGCTGTAAAACACCTGTGTAAAGACACTTGGTTACTGAAGTACTACACATTAAAAACTCTCCTATTGGGGGGGGGGAAGAGGCATTTTTCATCTGAGAACGAAAGATTCATTGTGCCATACTATGGACCCTGTTTGACCTTCTTCATAAAATGAAATTCCTACTTTGGTGTACAAAGTTTGTGCTGTAAAAATAGTCTATTAAATGGATGGAGCTGGAG
The DNA here is from genome assembly GCA_002335545.1 of Apodemus speciosus. Taxonomy (NCBI): domain Eukaryota; kingdom Metazoa; phylum Chordata; class Mammalia; order Rodentia; family Muridae; genus Apodemus; species Apodemus speciosus. The sequence goes on along the minus strand of BDUI01002562.1, from coordinate 112,988 downwards.
AACATCATACCAAGTGAGGTAACCCAGTATCAAAAGAATACCCATGGTATGCACTCACTGATAAGCAGATATTAGCCTAGAATCTTGGAACACGATAGACACAATCCAAATATCAAATGATGTCCGAGAAGAAGGAAGGAGAGGCCCCTGGTTCTGGAAAGGCTCA
>BDUI01002562.1:93290-110773 GCA_002335545.1 Apodemus speciosus | reverse complement strand
CACGCACGCACACACACACACACACACACACACACACACACACACACGTGTGCGCGCGCGCTCCAGACAAAGGAAGTTTGAAGCCTGATACATGTGTGGAAAACAGCAATGTGGGAATTCAGGAAACAATACAAGAAGTCCGCTCCAAGGCCGAGACCTGCTCAGCATTTGAGAGCCAAGTTACTCCTGGGGTACTTGCAAGCCTCAGGATTTTGGAAGTAAATCAAATGTAGGAAAATAAAACTGCCTGCAAGTCTATTCCCCAAATACCTCCTAGGGTCCTGTTTGACTAACCTGGGCTCGCCTCTTTATGATTTATGAAGGGCTTCACCTCAGTTCAACTAAATACCATATCTCCTTCCTTCAACAGTCTGAATTTCTGCAAAAGTCCAGGCTGACCATACCTCAAAGTAGGGTTTGCTTGTAAATTCCTAGGTTATTAGACCAAGAGGGATGTGTGGTGTATGAAAAGCACACAGTAAAATCTGGACTGTAAGAGGGGGTGGGCTGTGAGGGGGGGCTATTATTGGAGCTAGTTATTTAAAAAAAAATCTCCGCAAGTGAGTCCGAGGGAAGTCAAACAGCTGAGCCAGTAAGCATGTTAAATGTACCGAGTTAGCAGGAAGTCCATCCTCTGACATTACCCTTTGCAAATAAACTCTTGATTGATTCTGCATTCTGTTTTTGTAGTTACCAGAGTGTATGAGACTAGTTATCCCAGTTGGAGGTGAATAATGCTAAGGCCGGAGTCAAGATTTATCTTCCCTGGCTTGCTGCTTTACTTTTGGAACTTTAGGGAAGGTTGGTCAATGCCACAGCAGTGTGATTTAAAACAGGCCTACCTTACAGGCCTCAATCAGCCTTTTTTTTTTTTTAAGGTCTGCCACTGTCCTGTGAAATTCACACAGAAAGGCCATTGTTAAGGTATAAATACCTAACCTAGGAAGGGTTAAATAGTAAGCCATAATTGTGAGCTCTGGTAGAAAAAGCATAGAGATTTGCTCCAGCCACCCGAGCCTGGATTCCAACACAGAGCCACAATTTAATGAGGAGGTAAATTACTTAATCATCATGGACTTCAACTTCCTCACCTTTAAAACCAGGGCAAATTCTTTGCCATAAGGGATTGTTGTGAGGATTAAGGGGAAAGAGGTCCTGGCTTGAAGCCTGATACGAAGCCATAAAGCATTCCAGGAAGCAGGATGATGGACTTGGTCTGCTGCTCTCAGGAACTAAGTGTTCCTAGATGTGAGGCTCACCTCATTCACTCTTATCAGCAGAGTAGGTGGATGGTTCAACATCCCAAAGATGTCTTTTCCGTTGTTTTGGTTATGCCGTTCACTATCACTATAACTTTGGGAAAGGTTTGGGTTCTCATTTCATCAGCTCTAAAATATAGGTACCAGGCCAAGGAAATGGCTCTGTTACAGCACCTACTGAACAAGGGTTAGGACCTGAGTTTATACTCTTCCCCTCAAACCCACGGAAAAGTAAATATGCAGCGTGCATCTGCAAGTCTGGCACTCTTAGAGTGAGATAAAAGAAAAAAAATGGCTCTCACTTACCACACCCATAAGCACAAGCATGCATGCACACAAAATAAAATAAAATAAAGTAAAATAAAATGAGTTAGGTGTAATGATACACACCTTTAATCCTAGAAGGAGTCAGAGGATGCTGCATCTATATGATTTCAAGGCCAACCTTGTTTAAAAACAGAATTCCAGGCCAACCAAGGCTATATAGTTATACCTTGTCTCAAGCAAACAAACAAGCAAACGAAAAACAAAATATAATAAAATATGGATACCAATAGCGCTTATGTGAGAGGAGGCTGGCAAGGATAAAATGATATGTATATGCAAATATTAGTCCACACAGCTGTTTGTAATAATGTGCACAACAAGCTATCCAGAATGCTTGTGTTCTGTCTACCAACCTATCTGTCTTTCTGTCTGCCTGTCTGTTTATCTATCAATCTACCCATCTACCCATCTATCTATCTATCTATCTATCATCTATCTATCTATCTATCTATCTATCTATCTATCTATCTATCTATCTATCTATATCTCTTTCTCTCTGTCATTCTCTCTTTACATAAAACAGATTCAGGCTGTGTACCACAAGCTAGACTAGAACACTCAATGAAGGCCACACCGATCTCAAACTCAGGACTCTTAGTTCTGCAAAACAAGGTATTGGTCACCAAGGCAGCCACAAAGTTTACTGTCCCTATTGAGTAGTCTCAAATCTAAAGCAATGAATTGTTTTACCAAAATGTTGAAAATTCTTAAGCAGATGCTGTCTATAAATTACTAGATTTCTGATTATGCTAAGAAATTTAAGGTCATGTGGGCACAGCTGTACAAATTTTCTAAGTGTTGGAACACTTCTCTATAAGCTTTACAGTGTTTTGCCAGTATCTGAGTGAAAAGGTAGAGTCCTGAGAGAAACAGGCATCGTGGCATATTAGAACACTCATGTTGTGAATAAACTGGGAAAGGGTGGTCCAGTGAGGGGTAAAGGGGACAACTTAATAAAATGGAATAAGTAAAGAGATTTTCAACCACAGGGAACTAGATTAGGATCCACATAGCCAATTAGTTGTGTGAAATTCAATAGATCAATGTAATCTTTCATGTCTCAGATTGCTAACTTCCTGCCTAACGTTACATCTTGAAGGGATGTTGGAATGGAAGGTAGATATTTGAGGACTTGTAAGGATTCACGGTTTCCTGGGATAGAGTAGCTATATTAGTAATAATAGTACTATTATATATAATTTAGTTTTACTTATTTATTCTATGTTTATAGGTGTTTGCATATAAGTCTGTGACTATGCATGTCTACTACCCATATAGGCCAGAAGAGGGTGTCGGATTCCCTCATCAGTTTTGAGCCTTGTGGGTGATTGGACTTGAACCTGGCTCTATCTCTCCAGCCCCAGTACTACTATATTTTAATAAGGTAATAATTTCTTCAGTAAAACTCAAGCAAATCTAGGTCATTTCTTTATAATGGACAGTAAATGGCTAAAACAAAGTATTTGGGAGTCTTGCTATTTATTCCATTCCATCCTGACTGTTTGTTTGTTCCTATTATGGTTTTCTCCATAGCAACTACCTGCATGGAAAAAAATTAGTGTAGAGTGCTCCTGACCAGGCCATTTCACCTCATTCAGATGAACTTCCCTCTCTCAGAGAACATGAATGTGGACTCTTGACATTACAAACAACTCCTCTTGTCATAGTCTTAGTCAGATGACATTAACCAACCAAGCATTTCTCACAAGCATGATATCCCATCCTCTAGTGTTTGTAAATTGTATATATTATTTTTAATGTGTGTTTATCTCATGTATATGGCTGTGTGTGCCACGTGGAAGCCTGAGAACAATGTGGTGATGGCTCTTTCCATCTTTACATGATCTCAGGTGATGAAAGTCAGGTTTCTAGGCAAATGTATGCGATCAGACATCTCACCAGGTCCAACTCGCTACTTCTATAATCTCTTTTCCAAAAGACTGGGTCAGCTTGGGAGAGGAAGATGCAGTTCTTCACTCTCCGCTTCATTATTTTCTCGTTTGATTGTTTAAAATGGCAAGTTTTATCTTCCTACTGAACAATAGAACCTCGACTTCCAGTTCACATTTTGTGTGCTTAATTTCACCAAGTCTTGTGTTTCCTGAGATGCAGTGTTTCCAGCATTTCAATGATTGCGCCTCTCTTCCTAGGGAGTAGTGCAGGCTTTAGGTGAAGGTGTCCGGAGAGCTAGAGCTGAGTTAGTAGCACAGGTTCTACCTTGCTTCCCTTTTCCGTTGTCGTTTGAGTTCCTATCTCTGTCCAGATAGGAACTCAAAGGACATTTTCACATTGCTTTGGGACAATTATTTTGCATAGCCAGCTCAATTGCAGGTTCTCCTGAGGTGCTGACTGTGTGCGCTTAGCTGCTGTGTCTACTAAAACGAGAACCTGTTGTTTGTATCACATACTACATAGTAGATAAAGGTTTGGGGGAATATAGGAATTGTTCCATGATAACACTCTTTTTGTTTTATTTTGTTGGAACTGAGTAATTTATAATCKTATTTTGCATTTAAGTCAGATTCAAGACAACTACTCTCACCACGAGTGGCAAAAACAACTCCTTTAGAGTGCTCTCTGTCCTACATAACTCCTCAAAGCTGTCCTGCCTTCCATGTCATGATTTTCCCTGGTTGTCCTCAATAAGTCTCAGGTCTCCGTTTCCTTGAAACACAGAGACTGGATTCACAATAGTTTCAATTTAAAGGTCTTTTTCATAAATGGTTCTCTGAAATGCTTCTTTTCCCTAGCTTTCCCACCCTTCTTGTCTAGTTCATCATTTGTGCTTCTTCCAACTGGGTCACCTCTTCGAATTATGTACTCTGTTAGTCATTTCTTTCCCTGGTGGAAAAACTGTATTGTATTGGCAATGTAGGGGAGCCGTTGATTGACATGTACACATGTATCTACATTTAGATAGAAACTGCCTTGGCTATCATATTGTACATTGGGATAACTAGTTAACAGTAATGCAGTATAGATTTCTAGAAGAATTTTTTGGATGTTCTTACCACAAAGAAATGGTTAAGGGATGGCTGTATTGAACAGCCTGATTTGATTATTAAACAACTTGAACAGTTGAGGAGGAAAAATCACATTACATCCCATAAATATGTATATTCAGGATGTCAGTTAACTGAACCAAAACCTGGGGTGGTCATGGGCACCTATAATCCTAGAACAAGGAAGGGCAAAGCAGGGGAACCAGAAGTTGGGGAGGGGGTGGGCTATTCTGAGCTGCATTAGCAAGAGCTTATCTAAAAATACAAAACAAAAACTGAACTAAGAGAGAAGTGGGAGACAGAGACAGGGGGCAAGAAGAAGGGATTTGACTCTGGTAATGCTACTTATATAAGCTGTGCAGACTTAAACAAGTAGCTTAACCCTTCAGAGCATCATTTTTTCTGGAAAACAAGAACTGAGAAAATCACTGTCATGTCTTGGTATTGTACTGTCTTGTTGTGAGCTTCAGATCAAACAACAGTTAAGAAAACACCTTAGAAAATGAACTCAATGGTTATTTTCAGGACACCTGTGGTTAGTGTGGTTACCACCCACGCTGCCCCTCCCTCCCCTGCCAGGAAGGCTCCAAGAATTGATCCTGTCTTAAAACCCCCTAGCCTCTTGCTATTGCTGGGTCGGGAAAAGCATTGTTCTTCGTATCTTGACAAGTTGATCTTGGCTTAAGACTTGTTGCCCTCCAGTCTTTTCAGTCAGCATTTGGGGGAGCCCTTCCTTTGCTTTCTGAAAAGCTTATTATCAAGGGTTTTTTTTTCCCATGCTACCTTGCTTCTACCTTCTGAGCCTGCTTTGTTGTCCCAGTGAAAAGTTGTGGTGGGAGGGGAAAGGGCACATTGCCAACCTCTCCATCCTCAGCACCAGAACTCCCAGTGTCCCCAGACTCCAATTTCTCAGGCATAATTTCTTTACATGCACCAAGGTTTACCTTATGAGGTATTTTAGATGGATCCCAGGCAGGTAAGTTATATTTTGCAGAGATTTCACTTATTCCCAAAGCTCTGCCTCCAACTGGTAATTACAATACAAAATCCAGAACGTTTTCTCTGCCTTTGTGGTTAAAAAGAAGAAAAAAACCTCTTCTGCATTTGCCTCCCCTTGACCTCAGCTTCCAGACTGTGCTTGGGTCTCTACTCAAGGTTCCCGGGGGAGTTCTCCAGCTTGAATTTGGCCAGATGCTCAGTGTCCTATTTAAATCACACTCAACAGTGGTTTTTTTCCCTCTCCACATTATATAGCTTTTGCACAGACCCTTAGATTTACTCAACATATTCCCTCTCCAGCTAGTTCTCCCTGCTTGTGAGCAGTCAGGTAGGGCCAGAATAAGTCTTTCCCTCATTCTGAATCAGGACTATTTTTACCCTAGATTTCCAATACCTCTTTTGCCTATTGGACCACAGCTGTTCAATGAGTTTTTCTTCAAGCAGAAATGGAATCAAAACTTAAACAATTGCTATCATCTTGAACAAGCATAGGCAAAAATTATTTTCTCAGTGGCTGCTGGTTTTGGCAACTCTGTTCAAGATTATTTAATTCATTACGTGTTTTAAATGTGTGGATGCAGCAAACATTAAAACATGACAGAGATTACAGAAAAGTGGCTCACAAAGTCTAAAATATTTAGTAAATAGTGCTTCCCAGAGAAACCTTTCTTCAAAGTGTTTTGAGGTGGTGGTGATTGCGTCACCTTCCCTTCCAATGTTACAGGAAAAATTTGACCTCTCTATCACCCTGTTTTACCATGTGTTCTATCCCTTCCACTTACTTGCTAGTCTAGCCACTGAGAATTAAAAGGGTTTTTTCCTCCCTGAACTCATGTTTCACTTCTTTCCCAGAGAATAAACTAACTTCCTTTGCAAACCAACTCCCTGCCTCCTTTCCTTCCTGCATCTAATTAATGTCCCTTTGGCTTTGGTGGACACTTTACAAAATGAGGGTTCCTTGCTCATGTTCGGAGAGTCTTGGAAAAATGCTCAGGGTAATTTGAAGACAGAGCAGATGTTAAATACAGGGAGATTTTTTGCAGACAGCTAAACCACAGAGACACTTAAAATCCCCTTGCAAGCGAAGGCTAACTCTGTTTCACCCACAAGGTGATTTATTTCCATAGCTCTTTGGAGGAAGGCAGGATCAGTTTACTGGGGCTCAGCTTACTCAGCAGAAGGGCTAATCTCTGCTAAAATGTATTTTGGCCGAATTTAATCTTACTCTCATTGGTTTTCCTGGTGTACTACATTCACAGTTATCAAGGATGGCCTCGCCTAACAAYGGCCAACTCTAAAGAACATTAGCCCTTAGTCCAAACAAAAATACGGAAGGACTAGTAAATACTTAACATAAGATGGTGACCCAGTGTCTGTAACCTCAGATATCACAAGAGAGACAAGATGCTTAAATAACTACACAGGCGGTTCACGGAAACAATTCACGTGGCCGAATTGCTTCCATTTTCTATCATTTCTCTTGATCGTCCCGTGTGCACTTTTCACACTCATTTCCATTTACAAATACATGGGCACTGTAACCCTGCTTCCAAAAGTAGGGAAGCAGTTGGAAGTGGCTTTATGGATTTGATCAGAATGCACAGTAGGTGGTCGGCGACAAGTCTGTGAATGAGTAAGGTAGCTAGAGGATGGCAGTCAAAGAGCACCGCCTGAGTGGAGACACGGAAGGAAGCTGATACTAAAGAGTGTGCTGCTTCAGCACACTAGGCACGGAGGAGACAGGGATCTGCAGCCACCCAGTCTCAGGTTCTCTCTTTCTCTTTCTCCTCTCTCCCTTTCCTTCTGCCTTCCAGTTGTCCTGACATCTTTTTCCTCTCTAAAGCAAATTATGAAAAGCCCAACTCTTTCCCAAGAGAATCACAGGAAGACTAGATCCTGCTTTCCCCAATGCAAGACATAAAATCTAGCAAGGCCACATTCTCCTCTCTTCCATATTCACAAGGGAAGATGGTTCCTTAAAAAGACCAAGAAAAATCTGAATAGACAGGCCTTTTTGGGTTTCCCCCTCAGTCTATCTCTCAGATATCATTCCCTTTTGCCTAATCTCATTTCTACATAGATGACCATCGTTCACTTAATATGAGTACGGACGAGTTGGGTCCTTGGGCCTTCACTGTTGAAAATCGTGCCCTTGTAAATTTTGGTTCAATAAATCGGTTATGTCTTTCCCTAATTAATTTGTAAGGTACCTGTCAGTTGTGATGCTTATGGTGGGTGAGGAAATTTTTCACATTTTCCTACCTCTATAAATAATAATAATATTAAAGCTCTACTGTAAAACTGTCAGGTTTGTTTGTACTACACGAAAGTAGACTGGCCTAGTTGTACCAGACAGTTTCTATGTGTGTTTGCAAAAGTTGAGTTTACTTACGTAAGGCTAGAACAAATTATTGAGGAACTTGAATGTCATCCAGAGCAATTGGAACTTGTTCTTTAGGAGGTTTTGGAAGCCATCCAATGCCCTTGATGCATGTGTGGTATTTAGCCAGGAACAAGACTGACGAGTACCAAGCTCGATTTTTTTTTTAGATCTTTTATTACCTTGTGAGAAATACCTTAGCAGTGATATCTATGATGGTTTACAAATGATACAGTGCACACTTGCTCAGTCAAGTGTAGTTAGACTGGGCTAGGATGGGATTACTCAATGAAAATGTTTCGAAAATACTTGAAAGTTATTTTCACAGTCTCAAGAATTTAGAAGCCCAAGATATAAATATATGACAGGGTCTCATGTATCCCAGCCTGGGCCCAAATAAGCCTTGTAAACAAAATTATCTTGAATTTCTGATCTCCCTACCTCCATCTTTTGAGGGCTGAGGTTACAGCCGTGCAGCATCACACGTGTTTCATGCAGTGCTAGAATTGACTCTAGACTTTCATGCAACATAGCTATTTACCAACTGAACTACATTCTCGAACCAGCAGGCAAAGATGTTTTCTTGTCTCCAAAACTGACAAGGAACATTATGAACAGTGACTCCAAGCCCAATAACATCTCCTAGATTTCTTTTGAAGATCCTTGAATCAAATAACCTGCTGGAACAATAGAATGAATCACATAATTGCCATATGCCTTTGCCTACATCTTCCTTCTATCATCGTGAATGCTATCACTGTGGATCTAATTGCCTAATTACCCAAGCTAGAACCACAGCAGACCAACAAAGATCTCCCGCTCTCTCCTCACTTATTTTCCATCAGTCACACAAATATCTCAAGTTACTATTCCATGGCCAGTGTTCCTGTTCAATTTTTTGGCTCTCATTACCCCTGGCTTTCACTACTTTATGATTTTCCCCAATCTCACCCTCAAGTCCCTAAGTCACATCACTGAAAGATGTGCTTCATAAATACTTAAATAGGATCTTTTCACTATAAAAGTGGAAGTGTGCAATACCACAGCAAGATTACTAAACTAAGGTTCTATGTGACGCTGGTGTGTGTGTGTGTGTGTGTGTGTGTGTGTGTGTGTGTGTGTGTGTGTATGTGTGGTGTGTGAGTTGGATACAGATGAGCTTAGTAGTAGAGTAGTAGAGTACATCAACTTGACACAAGCTGAAGTCATCTAAGAGGAGGGACCCTCAGTTGAGAAGATGCCTCCATAAGATCTAACTATAGGGCATTTTGGTAATTACTGATTGGTCGGGGAGGGCACAGCCAGCCCATTTGTGACTGTTGCCATCACTGGGTTGGTGGTCTTCGGTTCTATAAGAAAGCAAGCATGGATGAGCAATCCAGTAATCAGCAGTCCTCCATGGTCTCTGCATCAGCTATTGCCTCCAGGTTCTTGCCTTGTGTCTTTCTTGGTTTCCTTAATTGATGAGATATGATGTGGAATCCTTAGCCAAATAAATTTTTTAAGCATCCATTTTTTTGGTGTTTATAATAATGTTTCTTTATTAGAAAGAATAGGTATACTCATTTTAAAGTGACAAGATGGAGGAGTTAATAACTGAATAAAGGATTCTATCTAGATTAGGCCACTTAAACTACTTCATAGACTTTATTTACGTTGGCCACTGTGATCAGCTTCATAATGAACTATCTTCGTGAACCAAGAAAGTAATCACATAGTAACAGTAAATACCAATTCAACTAGCAAGTCATTTATTCCTCTAGATGTTAAAGGGAAACCCTGCGAGGACCACTGTATACAACAGCACTCCAACCGGTAAGCCTACCAGGGGTTTTAGATTAGCAACACTTTCCTTCTGGTTGTTAGCCTGGAGTGGTCTTGGGTTGGGTGTGAGCATTCATGAACTTGTCTTATGTGGTGTTGAAATGGTGTTATAGGAGTGTGTTGAGAGGAGCAAGGCTTGTCCAGTCATATGCTCCTTGGCCAACCTGCGCCAACCACTGTGCTGCCGGACCTGTGGAATGCCTCCTCGTGGAAGCATATGTCGTGCTCCATATACTCAGCCCTGCCTTGCACCTCCGCCACCCTAGCTCACTAAAGGCTCCTGGCACTGTTCCCTTCCCGGGGAAGGAGATTCGACTCTCTTTTCTCCTCTTGTGCTGTTACACTCCCCATGCTACACTCAGACTCCAGGCACAGCAAAGAGAAAGAGATACTTGGATCAAATGCAGGTCAGTTTGGTTAGTCACCTCTCAGCAAGGACACTGTTAAAGGAGTAGGCTTCTGGCCATGCCATAACATGCATCCTTTTTTTATTTATTTATTTTTTTTGATCCTGGTGTTTCAGCACAGCAAAGTAACCCTAACCAATACAGCTTGGCTATCTGTATTTCTTTTTTTAAATGATTTATTTATTATATAAATGTGAGTACACTGTCACTGTTTTCAGACACACCAGAAGAGGGCATCAGATCTCATTACGGATGGTTGTGAGCCACCATGTGGTTGCTGGGATTTGAACTCAGGATCTTCAGAAGAGCAGTCAGTGCTCTTAACCGCTGAGCCATCTGTATTTCTTATAGTGACTTTTTTTTTTTAGGGGAATGGCATATGTCTTTTTTTTGTATGACTAATATCTATGCGTAGTGTATTCTTCAAAGTCTGTGTAACAGAAATATGTGGGTGAATAGTTAGAACATGTTTATGGTGGGATATGAGAGGCTAATGTTATATTCCCTTATGGAGAGTTAGTAGATACAGAAAAGGAAGGCATAAAGATTGCAGATGATCTAAAAATTGGAGAAGGTCTTGGTGTGTGGGACTCTCTATGAGCAAAGAGAAAGTATCAGAAGTATCTATAGAAACTTCTCATTGTTAGAAAGAGCAAGCACTGGCTATGCGAGGATTTCTTTTCCAACAGGGAAATAAAAGAACTAAATGAAACAGCTAAGTTCCTAGGGAATTGAGGGGAATCGAAGGAAGCGAACAGAGGGCAACTGCTTTCTGAGGGAAAACAGACATTTAAAAGGAAATAGGCCTTCAGACTTTCATTTGCAAGGCAGTATCTGAGTGAAAACAGTGGCAGTCTCTCCTTCTCCCCAATCCTGATGGCTCTCATTCCTGAGCACTGGGCATCATAGCTTGTACCACAGTCTGGCCATGCAGGTGGGGCAGTGTCTCCCGGATATGTTTTTCTGAGAATAGATTTTAAGTCCTTAGGAAACCTAGACATGCTCCTCACTAGTCATGTCTTAAGCATGGTTTTGTTTTCCATGGCTTTAGTTTCACAAGGCCAATCAGAGTCAGAAAGATGATAGAATTTGCAATAAATAAAAATATAAGTCTGACAAGTTTGCTCACACTGTAATCCTGACATCAAGGAAGCTAAGGCAGGAGGATGACTGTAACTTTGAAGTCAATGTGAGAAATGGAGTGAGTGCCAGATCAGTGTAGGACACAGAATGAGATCCACTGTGATAAGAATGAATTCATAAGCCTTACATTGGGTGATGTTGAGTAGCATAAGAAAGTCTCACGCTGCCCTTCTCCTTATTGCCCAGGAAATAAATCATCCCTTTAGTTTAAACTGTGAACACTACCTGCTTGTAAGCAACGTAGTAATGCTGGTTGCCATATCACCTATGCTTGTATTTAAGTAGCCTCCAGTTTGCTTAACAAAGGACCCCAGATGCACCAGTAGTTGTATTAAAGATTTTATTATACTACATTGTTATCATTGTTCTATTTTTCATTAAGTGTCATTGTTAGATTTTTACTTGGTGTATTAGTGGATTTTCTAATTGCTTCCACCAAACACATGACAGAGGAAATATTTATTATTATTATTATTAATTATTTAATATTTATATTTATTTTAGCTCACAGTTAAGGCACAGTGCCTGTGACTGCTGCATCCATAGCTGTGGGAGAGTAAATTCGAATGCCGAGAGTGAGAGCATGGGTCAGAACCAAAAGTGAGTTACAGTCTCTGCGTAAACCTGATACCATCCCCACTGGACCCTCACCAAAAATACCATCTTCTAGGTAGCCCACAACTAAAAGGCTCTGTAGACTTCCCTCAAAATCAGTACCACCAGATGAGGAAGAGTTGTTTAAAACATGAGCCTATCAGGGACACTTTACATGTATCCCATAGTATAATGTCTAATGTATAAACTAAACTTTACTGTAGTTATATATGCATAGGAGAAAACAGAGAATATCTAGGGTTTGACATTATCTGTGGATATATGCGACCACTGTTGACTTTAGAATGTACCTTTGAGGATAACGGCAGGCTAAGGTACTTATGTATCATCCTCTAAGATGCGGAGTGAGTTTTGCGTGTAGGAGGCATTCTTTCCATCTAGAACAAATCTAATAAGTCAGTGAGGTATTAAGAATAATATCAAATTTGGAAACAGAGAAACATAGGAAATCAGTTCTAACTTTGGCATCTTCCTGCTATCTGCCTATGGGCAAGTTATTACCACTGTTTGATTTTCTATTTCCTTCCAGTTGCAGTTAGAATGCCAATGTGTTCTCCATGGGTTGCTACAAACTACATGAAAGAATAGATGTGACACAGTAAGCTACACGTTCAACATATATCTGTTGGAACCAAGAAAATAAACAGGAAAGGATTTACAACCTCTACCCCAAAGGATTCACCTGCTGCCTGCCGGTTAGTCACTTAAGCTAAATTCTAGTTAGTGTTTAGGGCCTTTTGATCTCTAACTGTTCGCTAGGCCGAGAGACATATGTCTGTAATTCTAGGAGTGCTGTGCCAGGAGGACCTCAATACAAGGCCAACTCAGACTACATGAGAAGTTCTATATCAACCTATATTGTGCAGTGCGATACAAAACAACAAAACAAAACAAAATGGGCATGTTAGCACTCACAAGTATCTGCTGTTTTGAGAGTCATACTTCAAGGCAATATACTTTTTATTAGTTAGTACCTCCCAAGCTAAGTTTCTATGCTAATGAAGGCAAGAACATGACAAGAATCAAAGAGCAAGGTACCTTACAGTGAGTAGGAAGAGGCACCTGATAGAAAATGAGGTTTGGGGCTGAGAACCGAGCTCAGTGGTAGAGTTCTTGATTAGCATATTCGAGGCTCTGAGTTCTATCCTCCACGTCTCAAAAACAAACAAAAATCAAAAACAAAAATGAAAAACAGATGTCTCAGTAATCATAAATATGAGTATGAAATAAAAACAAATGGCTCCTACTTCATAATGGCAGCAAGGGCCTAAAGCATACTTTACTTAGCTCCTGTTTCTTAAGTTGGTGTGCGTGTGTGTGTGTGTGTGTGTGTGTGTGTGTGTGTGTGTGTCTGTGTGTATTTGTGTGTGTTTTGCTGGAGATTAAAATCAGGACCTCACATATGCTAGGCAAGTGGTTCACAATTAAGCTATGTTCCCAGTCCTGAGGTTGACTATTAATTGGCCTTACATGTGCTTCACACATACACACACCATAAACCACGAAGTGAATGCTTCACATCATGACATAAAATAAACTGCATTTTATTAAATTCTGGGAATGAAACAGTGCCACGGTGTGGTTTCTGCACAGAGTTTCATAAAGCGTATGTTGGAGTTCTTAATTTTGGAACAGAAAAGATATTACTGAGAAGATGAATTAATTCATCGGGAAACATAAGGACAGGAAAGAAAATGCAGGTTGTGCATTTGGTCATCTCTGAATTGGGAGAAGATAGGTGAAAGATGTTTCTGAAATGCCAAGTGAAATCAAACCTTTAGGGCCCCTATATACTCTATGTATATGAACTATTAAGAAAATATAGATGGAGTTGGTAAGTCAGTGGTTGGGCAAAGACATTTGTAAATCTCTATAAACTTCCTAAGCCTTCAGTCAAAATTGAATACTGTTTGGAAGGAAGAAAAGAACCTGCTTTATTTTAGAAATTTCTTGGCATCTAGCATAGTGCTTGGCTATTAGTTGTCCAGTAAATGTCTTATGCAAAGCCAAAAGAGTGTTATTTTCATTTGCTAGACATGCCATAACAAAACAACAGGCCATCTGGCTTGAACATAATCAAAGAACACTATCTCACAGTTTTTCAGGCCAGAAGTTTAAACGACAGCTGCTGTCAGGACCAGACTTGCACTGAAGCCCGCAGAGGAGAACTTTACCTTCATTCTCTGGCTTTTGGTAGCCCCAGGTGTTTTTTGACTTCTGATACAGTAACTCCAATCTCTGCCCACATCATCAAATGGCCATCTGCCTTCTGGATGTCCCCATCTGCACATGATTTCTCCCTTTTGGAGCTCTGTCTTATCATCTAAGAAACAGAGCAGTCACATTTAGGTAAGCAGATCACTTCACCTTAAGTTGATGTGGTCAACTTAAAATCTATATCCAAATGAATTTAAATTACAGGTACTGGGGTAACTCAACCCACACTAGGATCCCAATAATACCATCTCCTAATTTCCACATCGTCAGAACAGAGATTTTCTCTAGATCTAGTTTCAAGGTTGGTGTCCACTACAGTGAAGCTCCTCCTTCACCTCCCTGCTTTATTCTTCTCTGTGCAGATGATCTCTTGATTCTGCGTGTCTTCAAGGCCTAAATTCACTTGTACAAATGGTGTGCCCACAACCATTGTGGAATTTTTAAATGTACTCTTTAAATTTTTTTCAAGATGACTATGTTCTCTAGTTTATAAGTGTTTAGGTCGAGAAAAGCAGGGATCTTGGAGAAGCAGGAAGAACTCCCATGCTGATAGAGTCTTGTCCTACTATTTGATTTTCAAGGCTCAGCTAGTAAATCTGCATTTCCTGGGATCCAGCTGCTTTGCTTATCTCACCAGTTCCTTTGGGTTGCAAACAGCAGCCCTCATTCCACAAAGCCAAAATCTAACTATGGGCTTATCTGAGTCTCTGGTCCCAGATTACTGAGTGATAAGAGAGGATTAAAGCAATGTTTCCCTACCTGGGCTCCAGACTGTCTGGAATCAACATCTTGGAGAATGTCTGTTGGGCTTCTAGTAGTTTACTGCAATTTCCATTAAAATTCCCACACAGTCTTTTGCAGACCTTGAAAGAGCAATTCTCAACTTCATGTGAAAAAAAAATCTAGGATAGCTAAAACAATCATGAACAATAAAAGACCTTCTGGAGGAATCACCATCCTTGATTTCAAGCTGTCCTACAGAGCAATATTGATTAAAAACATACATGGTACTGGTATAGAAACAGACAGTTTGATCAATGGAATCGAATCAAAGACCCTGAAATAAACCCACGCACCTATAGACATTTGATTTTTGACAAACAAGACAAAACCGTACAGTGGAGTAAAAGAAAGCATCTTCAACAAATAATCCTGGACTAAGTGTCTGTCTGCATGTAGAGGAATGCAAACAGACTGATATTTATCATCCTGCACAGAGCTCAAGTCCAAGTAGATCAAAGACCTCAACATAAAACTGGATACAATAAATCTAACAGGACAGAAAGTGGGGAATATTCTTGAACTCATTGGTATAGGAGACCATTGGTATATGGTGTTCCTGAAGAGAACACCAATGACTCAGGCTCTACAATCAAGAATTGATAAATGGGACCTCATAAAAATGAAAAGCTTCTATAAGGCAAAAGACACACTGTCAATAGAACAAAAAGGCAGCCTACAGAAAAGATCTTCATTAACCCTGTATTTGACAGAAAGTCAATATTCAAAATATATAACATACTCAAGAAGTTAGATACCAACAAACCAAATAACCCAATTAAAAATTGTCTACAGAACTAAACAGAGAATTCTTAACAGAGGAATCTTGAATGACTGAGAAGAACTTAAAAGAAATTATCCAAGTCCTTAGTCATCAGGGAAATGCAAATCAAAATGACCCTGTGATTTCACCTTACAGCCCTCAGAATAGCTATGATCAAAAACTCAAATGATAGAACATGCTGGTGAGGTTGTGGAGAAAGGGAAACACACCTTCATTTCTGGTAGGATTGCAAACTTGTACAAGAACTCGGGAAATCAATCTGGCAGTTTCTCAGAAAATTGGAAATAGTTCTATCTGAAGACCCAGCTATACTGCTCCTGGGCATATACCCAAAAGATGCTCCACTATACCACAGAGACATCTGCTCATATGTTCATAGCAGCTTTATTTGTAATAGCCAGAATTTGGAAATAAACCAGATGTTCCTCCAATGATGAATGGTTACAGAAAATGTGGAACATTTACACAATAGAGTACCATTCAGCTATTATAACAAGGACATCATGAATTTTGTAGGCAAATGGATGGAACTAGAAAACATCATCCTTAGTGAGGTAACCCAGACCCCAAAGGACATGCAGGGTACATACTCCCTGATAAGTGGATATTAGCCAAAAAGTTCAGAATACCCATGATATGCCCCACAGCCCTAAAGAAGTTAAACAAGAAGGAGGGCCTAAGAAATGCTTGTATCTTACTTAGAAAAGGAAAATGAAATAGTTGTAGGAGGATAAAAGGTGAGAGAGGGGATGGGGAGGAAAATGGGGGCATAAGGCTCAGTGTGGGGAGAGACAGGAGAGAGGGCCAGAGGATCAGGATAATGAATTGAAATCTGAAGCTGCTGTGTGGGGGTGTGGGAGTGAGAGGGTGGGAAATCTCTAGGAAGTGCCAGAGATCTGGGATTGGGGAGGCTCCTAGGAGTCAATGAAGGTGACTTTAGCTGAGACTCATAATAATGGGGATATGGAACCTGAAGAGTCCACTCCTGTAGCCAGGCAGGAATACCCATGGAGGGATAAGGACACCAGCACAGCCACAAAACTTTTGACTCAAAATTTGTCCGGACTAAAAGAAATGCAGGGACAAAGATGGAGCACAGATTGAAGGAATAGACAACCAAGGACTGGCCCAACTTGAGACCCATCCCATGGACAAGTACCGGCACTATTAATGATGATCTGATATGCTTGCAGACAGGAGCCTAGCATGGCTGTTCTTTGAGAGGCTTTACCTTGCAGCTGATTGAAACAGATGCAGATAACCACAGTCAAATATTGGGGAAGCAGGGACTCTTTTGGAAGAGGTAGGGGAAGGATTGAAAGCCCCAAAGGGTACAGGAGATTCACAAGAAAACCAACAGGGTCAACTAACCTGGACCTTTGGGGGCTTTCTGAGACTGAGCCACCAAGGCCACTGGCACATATGTAGCAAATGCATAGCTCAGTCTACTTGTCATTTCCCCCAACAACTGGAGCGAGGGCTCTCACTGATTCTGTTGCCTGTCTGTGGAATAAATTCTCCTAACAGGGCTGATTTGTTTGGCCTCATTCGGAGAAGATGAGCCTAACCCTGCAGAGACTTGTGCAAGAAGGAGGAGAGAAGGGGGGGAGTGGGAGGGACTCTGAAAGGAGGGGACCCAGAGGGGATACAGCAAATGGAATGTAAAAGAGAAAGAGAGGGAGAGAGAGAGACAGACAGAGAGAGAGAGAGAGAGAGAGAGAGAGAGAGAGAGAGAGAGAGAGAGAG
>BDUI01002562.1:74712-89712 GCA_002335545.1 Apodemus speciosus | reverse complement strand
TATTACAATTGCTTTGTTATAGAATTTAGTGCAGTCACGATAATGTGCCATTTGGGCACTATAGAACAGGAATGGTATAATCTATTCCTAATGCCTATGATATTATGTCTACTCAATACCATGTTCACTTTTTCTTCAATCAAAACTATTCACTTTCATGTATTTCTATATAACCATTAAGTTTCACAGATATACTTTTTTCCTCAATTCAGAAACAAGTTTCCAATGTAAACAACATTATAAATTGTTAGCCCATCTGCAAGCCAGGGTACCTTTGGCCTCTGTCACCATAATATGCTCAAAGTATGGCAAAATTACATTTACACACGCATACACACAAGCTCAGTTTGAATACAAGAAAACCATGATCCATTTGTCTTTCCTATGAGACTTTCCCCTACTGCTGCCTCCCACCTTTTTACAGTCAAGCCTAGTCAATGCTATCATTCTGGTGTCAGAGTAAGAAGTGAGCCTTTCCATGTCTGTAATGGAGCAAGAAAAAGTGTCCTTTAAATCATTTGAGGCTACTTACCTCTTGCTTTTTCATCTTTAAATATTGGTTGGAGTATTGTGATGACAACACAAACCTTTGTTGTTTCCTGGTTGTTATTGTCTGTCTTTTTGAGACAGTGTCTTACTTGGGAGCCCAGGATAATCTTTAACTCACCGATCATCTTGCATCAGTCTACTTAGGGCTAGGAACATAGGTATATGCTACACGGCCAGCAATGCAAAGCTTCCTTGAGGCTTTTTATTAATGACAATAGTGGAAACACAGGTTAAAACTCTGATCTGTCTACATTTTGTAAATATCCATTTATTTCCTCAGCATACTGGAATAAACGCAGCTACTAGGTATGTGGCATTGTGCTCTGCACTTTTTTTTCAAACAAGAATGACCCCTTCAGATCCTCTCAGTCTCTATAAACAAACCTATGCAGTGCGACATGGTACCTACAGTGATGGAGTGCTTTTGAGCACATAGACAGGTGGGACAAAAGAGTCAGTGTTCTGCTTAGTCAAAAAGCCTCCCAAAAGTAGATAGTAAGACTTAATTGTGAAGGATGAGGTGATCAGCAAGCAGACCAGGGACTCTGAGAAGACATTTTAGGCAGAGACAAGAATAATGAAATCTCATATTCAGAAAAGTAAGAGCTATTTAGTGGACTTAAAAGAGGCTCAAAATAGGGCAGTGTGAAAAGCTGAGGTTAGTTAAGTGGTGTGGGTGAAGCGCCTTGCATAGCATGCTAGAAAACAGGCTTATCCTCTACTTTTGAGTATTTTGCACGGATTCCCCATGCTAATTGCATTCAGAAAGTAGATTGAATGGGAGGAAAGTGGAGACGGAGGATAAGGGAAGGAAATATAATTTTGCTAAAATATACTTCACTTTTAGCTGTTTAAAAATGGACAATTCCATAGTCTTGCGCACATCCATGGTTACACAACCCATCTCTAGAGTGCTTTTCTTTTTACAAAGATAAAACTCTGTACCCACTAAGCATTAACTTCCCACTTGCTCCTCCTCGCATTCCCTGGCAACCATGATACTACTTCCTGTTTCTGTGAATAATCTATGTACCCTATGTAGGCAGAATTATTTCTTTGTGACTGGCTTATTTAGTCAGTTTTAATTTTTATATTAAAAGTAATTCATGCATATGGATTAATAATATTAAATAGTAACTATGTAGCACAGAAAGTAAAGTCACAGAATGGACAATATATTTCATTAAAAACATTTCAGTCTATTAATATGAGTGATTTCATTGGCTACTAATACTTTGTTATATAATCATTGACAATTAGTAGAGGCAAGAGAAATCCAAGGGTCCGATTTAATGTCATGAAGACTGAAACATAGGGGAGGTGCTTTAGAATGAATGAACAAACAGGAGTCTCACTTCCGGGCCTCAAGAAGTCTAATCTTCAGCTCAAACTACCAGAGTGGTAGGGTATAGCTATGTGAACCCAGAATTTAATAACTTTCTTCATCCATATTCTCTCATGTTAATTTAAGAATTTTTGAGCTAGAAGTAGTAGAGAACATCTTTAGTCCCAGTTGGGAGGCAGAGACATACATATCTCGATAAGTTGAAATCTACCTGGTCTACATAGCCAGGACAGAAGGCCTACACAGAGAGATCTTGTGTCAAAAAAATAAAGAAAGAAGAGGGAAGAGAGAGAGAGAGAGAGAGAGAGAGAGAGAGAGAGAGAGAGAGAGAGAGGTCAAAAAATAGATAAATAAGAGAGAAGAAAGAGAGAAGCAGGAAAGAAACAATGAAAGAAAAAGAATGAAAGAAAGAAAGAAAGGAAGGAAGAAAGAAAGAAAGAAAGAAAGAAAGAAAGAAAGAAAGAAAGAAAGAAAGAAAGAAAGAAAGAAACTTCTTAATTGCTAGAAGTAGCTGACTTCTACTGTCAAACTAGCAAACCACTGTTTGGCTCTCAAGTACAAATACCAATTTATTACTGGCACATTATTTCTATGGTAACATAGGGCATTTCCTAAGAAAGGTTTTATTGAAGTATAAGGATTTTTCTTAGATCTTAACAAATAGTATAGTCATCAGGGAAAAAGAAGAAT
The DNA here is from genome assembly GCA_002335545.1 of Apodemus speciosus. Lineage (NCBI taxonomy): Eukaryota > Metazoa > Chordata > Mammalia > Rodentia > Muridae > Apodemus > Apodemus speciosus. Next base: position 87,128 of record BDUI01002562.1, on the reverse strand, counting down.
CTCAATAAAGTACATTTAGATATTTCTTCTACCATAGTGGTCCTCACCCTTTCTAATGCTGTGACCTTTTAATACAGTTCCTCAAGTTGTGGTGACCCACAACCATAAAATTATTTCATTACCACTTCATAACTGTAATTTTGCGGTGGATAAGAATTATAGTATAACCACTGTGATGTGATGTGATTTGACTTGCCCCCAAAGGGGTCGTGACCCACAGGTTGAGAAACACTGTCCTTAAACATTCACAGCACAAATTATCTCATCATAACCTGTCACAAGTCCTGTAATAAATAATAAATCTTCTGAACATTTGAAACACTGTTTCCCATTTGTTTTTATTAGTATATATGCTTTTTTTCTTCTTAGCATCATGTGTGATGAATGTACTGAGAATCATGTGAAATGTGTAAATAGAGTTGTTGGCCAGGCTACATCAACTTTCCAGATATGTGAGACTGAGGACTGGGCTCAATAAACATGAAGTCAAGGAGTTGTCCTCATGTTTTAGTGCATTTAGTCTATCTCTAGGATGCTTGCAGAGTGACTATTTATGAGAGTTTCATATAGTTACACAATGAAATATGATATATATATACATATGCATATCATATGTATATACATATCTCTATCTATCCATATATCTATATCTATAAATATTTATATACTCTATCACTTCCATTCCAATGACCCTTCCTAACTTTACATTTTGTTTTTTATGACCCCAGTTACTGCTGACCATATATGCAGGAGTGTAGGGCCATCCACTTGAGTGTGATAAAAATTACCAGTGGCTCTATCCTCAATAAAGAGTGAGCCTCTCACCCAGACTAACTATTCATTGCCACTACCTTCTCAGTGAAGGGTGAGGCCTACCTGGAAATAGTCTACCTCACCTACACCAAAACTTTGGCTTGATCTTGTGTAAGTCTTGTGTATCTAACCACATCTATTGTAAGATCATTGGTTGTGATAGCCATGTTAGGTCCTAATGGCAGCATTTCAGGAAATTTCTCTTCATCTTCAGGCTCTTGCATTCTTTCTACCTCCTCCTCTGTGATCCTTGATGTGTTCGTGTGGGGGGATGGGGGCATGTTAAGAGATAACCCCCGAAGGCTGCAATTTTTAGGTATGTATCACTATGCCTGGTTTTATTTGGCACTGTGGATTTAAACCAGGGCTCTGTGCAAGCACTGTACCTATTGAGATCCATCCCCAGCTTATACTCATGATATTTCACAAAAGGTTTAACTTGGGCTGGAGACATGGCTCAGCGGTTAGGAGCACTGACTGCTCTTCTGAAGGCCCTGAGTTCAAATCCCAGCAACCACATGGTGGCTCACAACCACCCGAAATGAGATCTGACACCCTCTTCTGGTGTGTCTGAAAACAGCCACAGTGTACTTACATATAACAATAAATAAACCTTTAAAAAAACACAAACAAAAATAAAAAATGGTTTAACTCAACTCCAAATCAATAGTTCGAAAATCTCAAGTCTACTCACAAAAACAACCTTTCCCTTTCTGTTTCTCAATCCTGTCCCATAGTGCCATAACTGTTACCAAGGTTTCAGTATTATCTCTGTCCAGCATTGATGAGGAACACATATTATCCATGACTCTCTAGACTTTGTTTCATCTTTCCTTAATGTCTGAAAACTGCACAGATTTATATAAATTTGAAAGAAAAATAAAGAGAATACTAGAAATATAGCTTTCACCTTTTTGTGTCTGAAAGAAGACTGAACAGATACAATAATGACACTAGTTGCTGTGTGAACTATTCTTGGGTAGATGTGAACAAAGCACATCTATCCATCCCTGATATGGGACCTTCAACATACCAAAGAAATATCACATGCAAGTATAGATAAGTTAATCAATGTGTTCCACTGGTGTTACTAACAAGAGGATGGATTCAGATTTCTATACATAACAACTTACGGATGATAAGATACCCAACTAAAGAAAAGTTCTTTCAAAACAACCAGTATCTACTTCTATATCCTTGAGGAGAAGTGGGTTTCCATAAGCCTCCCCAGCTCCACAATAGACTTTAGTGGGTCTAATATTGTGCACACCTGCAGGTCTAATGTGGCTAAGAAGTGATCAATGACATTGTCATGCTCAGAGGTTAGCATTTCTCCATACTAAGTCAAATATTTTATGCTTTATAACATCTCTGGAGCTTCTCATTTATGAAAATTGTATTTCAATTGAAGAGATGGGAACAGCGTGATATTTTGAATGTATCATTTTAAAAATATTTTCAGTTCATTGGATAGAACATCACATTCTGTACAGATTTGGGGGCAGCAGCAATTCAATGGAGAGCTCTAAAAACACCCATTCAACCTTTTGACCATCAGATTTTACATCTTGCAAATAATTCAGATTTTATTTACACGGAGTCACTCCATGGTCACAAAAATATACCAAATATTACCTTGTTCTCCTAGGTTTCATAGAATATTACTAATGGTAAAAATGAGGCTTATTATAAAATGGCAAGATGACAAGCCTTGGAAGCAGATGGTGAGGATGCTTAAATTTCCTTTGTGAATTAACAGTGGTTACATCATAGAAGTTTATTTAAAATAAAGTGAAAATTATTTAAAATAAAGTGCCCATATCTATCTAAATAGTACTATTTTCATAGTACATATAAAGACCTCAATAATACACTCTGTATTGTATTGATAATAATATAATGATTGGCAGAATATTTCATACATGTTCATAATATTAAGGACTTGATATGGATTACATAATTTGATATGCTCAACATTGTTTTGTATACGAATTTTTCTAATTCTGGATTTGATCAGAGAATTGGGGACTAGATTGCCAACCTTGAAGTTGGACTCTTTCCAAATAACTGCTATAAATATGCAGTGTTAGGAAGATGTTCTTTTCCTYTGTTTCTCCTTGACTTTTGTCTTAGAGTTTCTATTACTGTGAAGAAATACCATGATCCTGGAAAGTTTTTCAAAGGAAAAAAAGAATTCAAACTGGCTTACAGGATTCAGAAGTCTAGTCCATTTTCATCATGGTAGGAAGCACGGTGGTATGTAAGCAGACATGGTGCTGGAGAAGGAGTGTAACTTTCTACATCTAGATTAGCAGGCAGCAGGGAGAGAGAGTGAACAACGGGGTGGGCCTGCTTGAGCTTCTGAAATCTCAAAGTCAACCTCCAATGACACATTTCCTTCAATGAGGGCACACCTCCTAATAGTGCTACTCCCTACAAGCCTGTGGTGGTCATTTTCATTCAAACCATAACTATTAACCCCCAAATTTGTGACTCATCTCCTAGATTAGGAACACTTACCCATGATGCTTTACTCACTCATTTCTACATTTTTTTGAGCAATGACTACATTTCTAGACCTGCTATTGCATAATGTATTCATTACACATTTTCCATTGACACACATTAAGTACTGTTCAAGAACAGTTTACTTTACAATTAATGTTCTTCACCTTTGTGTCTTGCAACCTCGACCTTCATTGTACATGATTTATTGACAAAGATTCTTAACACAGTGGTTCTCAACTTGTGGCAAAGCTCTATTTCCAAAAATGTTGAATCTTAAAATATTAAAACAATATAAAAATAGATATCAGAACCTAGATACTTTCCTTCCGAAAAGTATATTATAACACAAGTTCATAGATCATGCATTTGATGATATCCTTGTATTCCTTTAGGAACTGTGCTTCATCTTTTCAAATGGAGTGATTCTAGTAAGGCTTACCATGAAGGTCTATCTATCTTACATGCTACAAGTATATTCTTCTTACCCAGTTTCTTCTAAAAATGGAACTTCATTTCTCTAACTATACTCATAGTTTTGGAATAAGCATTTGTCCAATCTTAGCAAGAACACAATCCTTCTTTGAAAATATGAATATGCATGCCAGAAAATAAAACAATAGCAAGGTGGATGTCATAACTCATCATGACATCATTCAGATCTATCTTGAACTACTATTTACAACAATATTTTTCCAATTTATCTCCAAGAAAAAATGACTTAGGTTTTGTCCAGTTTCAAACATGCTTGCCACACCTACCACTGTTATTAAATACGTTCAATGTGTAATTAGATACCTTCAATGTGTTTTCCTGGATTTCTACTTGCTTCAATTAGATTTTGTGTTCCAGCAACTTTTCCTCCTTTTATACAATCAGGACGGTATGTCTGTCTAGTTATGGTCTACTACCAATGGGTTTTAATTTAGACTCCAAGTGAAAGTGGGATAGACATTTCAGAAAAAATCTGGTGAAGATATCTTCAGCACCGGGGTAATAAGGAGCAAAACCGGGTAAAGTTTATAATAAATCAGTGAGAGTTTCTAATAGGAGACATATTATAACAACAAAGACATCCAGAGATGAATGAGATAATTTAACAATATGGAATTTTAAAAATAGATTTTAAAGTCTCTCAAGCTAATATAGTTATGATGAGTCAACTCTCTATTTATGAGTAATTACATATAGTTAGTTACCCACTGTTTTAGTATTTTTTTTCAGAGCTGAGGACTGAAACCAGGGCCTTGTGCTTGCTAGGCAAGTGCTCTACCTTGGCGCTAAATCCCCAACACTTGTTTTAGTATTATTTTCATGTTGCTGTGTTAAACACTTTGATAAAAACAATTTAAGGGAGACAAGAGTTTATTGAGCTCACAGTTCCAGGTTTCAGTAAATCATGGCAGGGAAATCACAATGACAGGAGTTCGAAGGGTCTGGTCATATTACATCCATTATCAGGAACAGGAAACAATGAATTGAATGCATGCTAGCACTCAACACATTCTTGCCATTATATATAATCCGGGATCCTTCCCACAGTTAAGACAGATGTACTTACATCAAGTAGCACAGCCAAGGCAATCTTTCACAGACATTCTCAGAGTCTAATGTTAATTTAGATCACCCTTCATAGGTGTGCCGATTGGATTGACTCCTAGTTTTTGAGATTACAATTAATACTAAGCATCACAACCATAGTAAGTCAAATAAATAAATAAATAAACAGATACTTCCTTAGTATTAGTTAGAATGCATGATTGTGATCCTTGATGCACACTCTTTTTTTTAGTTTTGTCTAGCATCTGTTATTAGCTAGCTCTTAGTTAACTACATGATTTTTTTTTATTGAATATCATCTTCATTTACATTGCCATGGTAAAACCTTTTCCAATTTCCCAATTCCCTACAGCCCCCCTACCCCTCCTCCCTCCCCCTGTGTCCACATATATGCCCCTCCACTGGACACACTCCCACCTCCCTCCCTCGGTTTCCCTTTGTTCGGGCCTCTGTTGAGCCTTTACCTGACCATTCCTCCCACTGATGCCCTACAAGACCTTCCTCTGCCACATTTTTGGCTGGAACCATGTGTGCCCCTTGGTTGATGGTTCGATCCCTGGGAGTCTTGGGGCGTCTGGGTGGCTGAAGTCATTGTTCTACCCATGGGGCTGTAAGTCCCTTCAGCTCTTCTGGACCTCCCTCCAGCTCCTCCATTGGGGACCCCATGCCAAGTCCAATAGTTGGTTGCTAGCATCTGCCTCTGTATTTGTAGGCTCTGGCAGGGCCCCTCTGGAGACAACCATTGCATGCTCCATCTGGCTTTCTATAATTCTCATTTGCTATTTGCATGGCTCCTCCACAAGACTTAAGTGTTGAAGACTTGTATCCAAATGAACAAGAACTCAGAGGTGGGATAAATTGGAATGTTATTGAATCCTGAATAATCTAAGTACATTGATAGTGTATTGAAAATTTGATGTCATTTGGACAATTAAGGATGGAGTTGTGCCTAATCAGAAGATGCAATTCCCTGAGGGCTTGCCCTAGAAAGAGATTCCTTGTCCTGGCTTCCTTCTTATGTTACTCTATTTATCCAGGTCACTGTCAGTTGAGAAAATGTTCTTCACCATCTTTGTCCTACAATGTTATGCCTTACTATGGATGAGAAACAATTTAGTTAGCCAATAATATAGACTGAGACCTCAGAAACCATGAGCCAAAATAAACCCTTTTTCCTTTAAACCTAGTTTGTCTCAGGTATTGAGACTGAGAAAGAACTTGCTAGCTTATCATTCCAACATGAGAAAGGATTGCAAAGGAATGAATATTTTAATATTTTAGTTCACCCTAATTATCCTAGTTATCTCTGCTTAACTAGATAAAAAAAATCAACTTGGGCATACCTATTTATCAATAGTTATTCAAGAAATAAGTGAAATCCTAGAGTTTTAACATTTATTTCTAGGCTTTCTTGCAAGTTACCTAGTGATCACATGTTGTGTCTAGTTATTAATAGTTGTTCACCAACTCATAGCTAAGCTACATGTCTTCATGTTTATTTCTGAAAGGGCATCTATATGACTAGCTGTTAACTGCAATATATGAGCAGAAGTAATATATCTCTTCTTGGTTGAGGGAGATAAAATGGGTGTGGTTCGTCTCTATAGTGATCTTAGACTCCATGCGTTGAAAGCAATGGCATTCTAATGTAGAAGGAATTTTGGTCCCCAAATATCTGGTTAACTCTTGGCTACACTGGACAATGATTTTAATGTACACAATCAAGTTTACTGTCTGAAGCCATTGAAATCTTCAGATTTGTTATAACTTTTAAAGTATCTTGACAAAAACACCTTACCATGGAACTGAGTATACTTTATTATTCACTACATATTTTATTTCTGTTTCACACATTTGACTGTGAGTCCTTTGAGGATGAGTTCAGGGTAAAATTTATTCCTTATTGTATCATTAGTGTTTAGTACAGTAATCACATGACAATTACAATATTGGAGAGTTTTCATTGGAATATTGAAACTGTATGTGCTGGCACACTCTCGCTGGCTGCTTACCAGTAAGAAACACACGAGGCTAAAAAGCCCCTAATTCCTTGCTCACGAAGGTTGCTCATTTGACTTTCTTTTTACTTTTGATTTTAGGTAATGAAACGAGCTTCATGTTATTTATTTATTTATTTATTTATTTATTTACTTATTGCTAAAGGTCAGCCATGGCTCACATACACAAGAGATCCAAAGACCCTTATTCACATTTTACATTGCTTCTTCTAAGTAGCCAAAATAATTGTTCTAAAAAACTGAATTTCTCCTGCGAAGTCCATAGATGTCAGTATAACATAGAACAAACAGATCGAAAGCTAGCTGCATGTAATATAAAGTTTACATAAGGATATTTTGAAATTCATATATATGTCTGTGAATGTGCATGCACGCACATATATACATGTGCATGTTTACATGTGTATATACATGGCTTATGACATTGTTTGATTAGTCATTCTGGAGAAAATCCAACCAAATAACAATTAGCCAAACTAGTATTTGGCAAAAGACAACAAAATAAAACCTGTTTATTCAGGAGAATTTTTACTCTAACAGGCTGAATAGTCACATATACAAATGAGCTCAGTATTTTAAAAATTGGTGTTTATAATCATAAAGCAAACTAAAATTTCATTGGTCTGTAATGTGTTTTTTAACTGAGACAGGTATTCTCTAAGTTACTCTGAAGGAGAAATTTGCATTGTTGTGTGGAAACATCTTTTTGTTGGGTCTTAGAGAAATCATCAAAAAGATTTCTGAGAAGTTTCTAGAACGTACAAGTTATGGCACTTCCTGAATGGGTTTGTTCAGTTCAAAAGGAAAACTGGATCCAACACAAAATAAACCCTAGGGGTTATCTCAGTGAGTATTTGGTGCCAAACAACCATTTGACTTTTGTTTTTAATTTTTTGACTGTTCTTTTGGCTTGGAGGAGCCCTGAGTATACACAATATTACAGAGGCCACAAGACACTGAATCACTCTGCTATCATCTGATGCAGCAGGGACACATTCCTCTAACGGATCTAAGGAGAAGGCACAGAGTGACAGGCAGCTATTGTTTCTGCTCAAAGACAATGGGATAAGGTTGCAGTTTTCAAAATGAAAAATTTTTGTTGTACTTGTGACACATTCCTTAATCCACTTACATAAAATACATTCCCAATTGCCTCTTAGAGTCAAAAGGGCAGAACTAGGTCCATATTCAGATGCTAATAAGCATTGCATTATGTAAAGTTGTTTTTCCATTTCAAACCCGGAAAATTAGACCTGAGCAGTGGCAATGGCAAATACCTTCTTCCGGTACAGCTTTTCACGTAAACACATTTCACTTAGCAGTTTTAGCAGCTATTTTTCAAGAGAAAGATTTGCTGAATGAATGTGTTCTCCCCATAGAAGTAGCCTTTGCAATACACAATATTCAGTTACCTTAAAAATATATTTAGAGAATTAGCATTATTATTATTATTATTATTATTATTATTATTATTATTATTGGCTAAAAAGTGCTTCAAACTTCTCATCCCTTGCCTTTTAAGACTTCCTATTTGGATTCTGCCATGAATTGTCAGTTCATCTTCCCCCCCCCACTCACCCCCACCCACCCCGCCCCTTTAAATCAATTCAGCAGGAAGAGGATCAGAAAGGAGCCCCGTGTTCTTGCTAATTGGTATTTGTCCTTAGACTACAGAGAGACTGGAGAGCATGGCTGATTTAGATCTTGGGAAGCATTTCTCACAGATACTGCAGAATATTGCAGCTTTGTGATGTCTCACAGCTATTCTTCAGTAGCAGACTATTCTTTAACATTTTTGGGAAGAGCTTACTGTTGATAAATGGAAGGGGTGGAACATAATTGCACCCACCCTTGCTCGAGGGGCATGTTTGCTTTTTGTTGTTTTTGTTGTTCTGCATCATCTTCTGCTTTCAGACTCCATCTTCTGTTAAGCTCAAACGACTTGGTGCAAATAACACAACTGTCTCAGCTGCGCACATGTGTCATGAAGCCTCCCTGCCTGGGCAGATTTGGGTTTTCCAAATTGATCAGAACATAGTGATAGAACTGAAGCAAGTTACTCAGGGTGTTTTGTAGTTTTATGGCGCATTGCAAACCGATTATGCTACAGATCATATCATCAACATGAGCTCATAGTTGAGCATGACCTCTCATACTCCCATCACCACAAGTTCCCTAAGCAACCTGTGTCTCTCCTTCTTCCCGAAAATTGAACTGTAAAGATCAATCAACATAATGATCAGGGTGACAGAGGGCTGAATTGTGAGTTGTTTAGATATTCTCCATTCCCTTTTATTTTATTTAATGAAAAAAAAAAAGGAACAGATTTTTATGCCTATCAACTGACAGTACAGCCTTGGGTATACCAGTTAACATTGCTATGCCTGAAATTCTGCATCTGACAATTGCTTCTGTTAATGAACATCTGTCCTACAGGATTGGTGTGATTGTCAAATGAGATAACGGATGTATTAAAAACTCTATGAACTGTAAGTGCTCCACAATCACAGTGTTAATAGCCATAATAATCTGTTTAAAATGGATATGGCTTTTGTTTCTATGACTGCCTTTTGCTTTAGAAGCTAGACATTTGCCCTTTAAAAGGTCAGAGATTCCAAATCAGCCAATCTGTCTGTTCTGTGTTTATGAGATTATTCCAAGGCAAATTGCCATTTAGCAAATTGCACAAATTGAAACCTTTGGTTCAAACTAGAATTAAGCTGAAAGGTATGCTCTGAGGCATTTGACATGTGTTAAAAGTTCTCTTATCATGAGACAGGATAACAGTGTCAGAATAATCCACATGCAGGTTAAGCTTCATCGTGTTGCAGAAACAGGAAAGCTTGACAGAAAACCACAGTTTGATCCTAATGAGTAGTGGAAGATTGAGGTGAAAGATCTATTGAGCCTAAGACCAGTCTAAGCAACATAATGAGACTTTCATCATCAATAAATCAAAATTAAGCAAAACAACAAAAGAAATAGTTTTAAATCAGTGAACAAGTGAACAAAAACATATAAATCTTGGCAATTTCCCAAAGTTTGGTGTACAATATATTGTGAGGTCTCCATGAAGACCCTGCTTGGGGAAACTGATTGTATTGGTTATCTAAAGGCAACATTTCTTAAGTGGGGGGAGTTTGCTGCCTTTGGCAATGTGTGAGTCAGCTGCAATACAAATGAATGATCTCTCACTTGGGGATTCATTCCAGAAAGTTATGAATCATACTGTTTGCATTCGTTTTCTTAATAACATAGCGCGGATATTTGCATGATATTTTAAATAATAGTAAGGCAAAGTTATGTGCAACTATAGGTAAAAAGAAAAGAAGGAAGGAAGAAAGGAAGGGAAGGGAAGGAGGGATGGAGGTGAAGAGAGAGGGAGGATGAGTGAAGGGAGGAAGGAAGGAAGGAAGGAAGGAAGGAAGGAAGGAAGGAAGGAAGGAAGGGAAGAATGGTATTTCAGACCAAAGAGAAGTAATGATTTCAACTCCTTTGTGAAAGCAGAGTAGGAAACCAGAAAGCCTGTGTGAAAGCCTCTGTGCAAAGAGCCGGAGTGAGGTCCTGTGGAATGCATATGCTAAGAGCCCTTTAGAGAGGCCTTAGTGTCTTCAGCAAAAAAGACATTTTATGACTGCAGTGACCTTGAAAGACAAGATTGCACCCCAGTCCCACACCTGTTACAGTGGCAGTCTTTGGAAGTTTGCTTCCATCAGGCATCTGGCCAGCTTGAAAGAATTTTAATCAGAAAGAGGTTTATGAGGTAACAGTGCTTGGACTCTGTCCTCTCGGAAGCCCTTTTCATACTGAGCACAAGGTTGTTCAGTCAATCCGTTGCTTATCAGGCCTATCTTAATTAGGCCTGGGAAATCAGTATGCAAAGCAAATTGTCCTTAAGCAGTTAGTACACTGCCTTAGAAAGTGTGCACTCTGTTCATTTTTCTGAAAGGAGATTTTCTTCATCTTGAGAGTCACAGCTGGAGTAGAACTAAAACCTAACACCAGCCAGAAAGCTTCCTGCTGGGTACATTTTTTCTGGCTTTCAGCATAATTATGCAAATCCATCTTTGACATTAGAGAAAGGCCAATGACAATGTCAAGCAAATGTTATCCAATTTTCACTTAGTCCTATTTTAGGTATTCATAGAGCTGATGTTCAAGCACTGGAGAATATGAGGAATCATTTAAGTGTCTGAGTGAACTGCCGTTTACTTCCTGCTAGTGGAGTAGCTGTTTAATTAGCAGGAGAAAACCATCCACATGGAGGCCTCTCCATTTTGAAAGCCTTTATTAATGGCATGCTGCCTTCAGATTACTTGGCATTAGTATAGCACCCATAGGCTGTTTCTATGACACTGACTACTGTTTTCACTGCTTTTCTGGATTTAAGCAGTGTCTGAACATAAAACTCTGTTTTGTTTGTTTAGGAGCATTCTATCCAACACGCGTGTGCATATGCGCGCGCGCGCGCACACACACACACACACACACACACACACACACACACAAGTGGTGGTCTGGGAAACCATAAACATTTGCAGACCATTTGGACAAAATAAAGTAGGCAAAGAAATCTATCTACCTTCTTGATTACAGAGGCAATGGAAATGGATTTGTAGACATTAGGGTCAAGAAACAACCATACCTAGACTTTGTGACACTGGATCCACTTTTCTTACAGTACATGTTATCATTCATAAAAGACACTGGAGGACTAGAGACGGTCTTCCACAGAGGCACTATGGTCAGCGTTGTGACACAGAAACTGAGACATTTGTAAAATCTTTTGGAGAGGATCAGGAGCAAAAGCATTGACATTCCAAAATGAGTAAGCTTAGGTGTTTGTTCAGAAATGATGGTGACTATGAAGACCAAATGACCCAGAAAATGATAGGTTTCAGCAGTCTGACTACTGGAGAAAATGCCTACATTCCAGAAAAGATGAGTTGGCTTCGAGGGACTTTGATGATATCACTGATATAGGTTTTTCTGGTTGTACAAGCCTACCTCCATAATAGCTTTCACAGCCGTGGAATTCAGGAAGTCTGGAAAATATGCACAGTTCATTAATAAACTTAGTTTTTGAGCCTCAATGATAGAGTGTTTGCCTGCTATGCACAATGACCTGAATTCCATAAACAGACTGGCGAAAAAAGAATAAAAATTTGTTACATGATTTTAGGGCTTATGATAGAGTAACTTAGGAAATAAGCAGTGTTGTAAAGGTGCTGGTAAAGGACAAAGAAGGCAAGCAAGCCAAGAAGAATGAAAGGTGAAACAAAGTCAATATGTAAGAATAGGACAGAAAAGTATACAATGTAAAGACAAGGCTTTTATTTGTTTGTTTGTTTGTTTTTGAGACAGGGTTTCTCTGTGTAGCCCTGGCTGTCCTGGAACTCACTCTGTAGACCAGGCTGGCTTCGAACTCAGAAATCTGCCTGCCTCTGCCTCCCAAGTGCTGGGATTACAGGCGTGCGCCACCACTGCCCGGCTGAGACAAGGTTTTTCTAAAAGCAGAGT
>BDUI01002562.1:46636-73897 GCA_002335545.1 Apodemus speciosus | reverse complement strand
TTTTGTCATAATCAGGTCATGGTCTATTGGTACCTTTGTCAGGAGAAACATAGATACTTGCTTTGTGTTGCTTTCTACACTATGAAGATAAAATGAGGAAAACAAAACATGACCACCTGTAAAACAGCCAATGTTCAGGCCTTTTATCATTCATCAGAACTTGAACGTGCTGGTAGATTAGTGTGTGTGTGTGTGTGTGTGTGTGTGTGTGTGTGTTAGGAATGGAAGCTTGTACATACCACACAAGTGCTTTAGCACTGAACCATATATTAAGCCCGAGGCTGGCACTTGAATATTGGATTTCCAGCCTCTACCACTGTGAAAAGGAAACTCTTCTTGTTGAAACTACCCAGTCTTTGGTGTTCTGCTATAATAGCTCAAACAAAGATAGTGCTGGGAAAGCGCTCCATGTTTTTTATGGACAATTGCATTCCCCTATTCCCAGGACTTAGCACAGCAATTAGCATATTGTAGGGGTTAATATTTTTTTTTTTTTTTAGTGAATGAATGATCAAAAATATGTTTTCTTTTGAAGAACTTTTCTCCAGAATTTGGCAAGTGGCCATATAGACATGGGGGGAAAAGATACATAGAACGAGAAGAAAATGACAGAAGTCTTTGTGGTGGTACTCAAGGAGAGCTTGAATGGATGGATGCCTAAATGATATAATTAGTTGGTTATTTTGCTGAAGGCAGACAAACGATAGGATGTCTCATTGTGAGCATACTTTGACGTTTGGAGTGTCATCAATTTGATTTGTCATCATTGATTATAACAAATGATTCAAGATGTGTTTGTTCTCCCTGATATATTCCCTTGAGGCTTTTGTTGGTATAGAATGGGTGTGTGATACACAAGGATGGGATATAAATGTGTTTCTTCTCTTGTTCATATGGGGGAAAAGGCTAATGTCTTCATGTTTTTAGTTAGACTCATGTGTCACTACTTGCATTGACACAGAGAAGAAAGACTTTAATGCCCTTGTGATCAAAGGGTACAAGTACAGACAGTGAATTACCGTGCCAAAGGAGTTATTGCCCATGAAAATTCAAAAGCACCCACAGAGTATTCATAAAAGAATTTCCACCTCTTCAATTATTTGTTTCTTTGGCTTTATGACAAATTGCAGGTTGACCTTACATTTAGGTTCATAAGAAGAATTTAAACAGATGTACAGTATACAAATGAGTGGATGGATGAACTCATGATAAGTAACTTTGTTCAATAAAGAAAATATTTAAATATCTTAACTAGTATTCATTAAACAAAGAAGACAAGGAGCATAATTTTCCAAGTTTTTCTAACCGGAGCATCATGGCCTTGACATTTAGCAGAATTTACTCATGGAAAATGAACCATTATGGGGCATTAATCTTTGAAACATTCAAGTTTCTGCTGTTTTGATTATTGGCCATTAGCAGTTCCACTTTATGTGCTTTGGATTGAAAGCCTTCTTCCTCCCTTTACCTTCTATTGATTTCATATAGGTTACTAAATTTTAGTCTTCCAGTTTTCTGTTTTGTAAAATTTTGGTAACAATGTTATCCATTCTGTAAGATTATCATGAAACATCTATAATATGAAACATGAATTTATAATAGTGGTTGGCTATAGCACATAATGATTATTTTCATTATTATTTAAATTTTTCCAGATAGATGGAAGCCTGGAAAGAGAGATTGTTTAGTTCATAGTGACAGTAGTCTGATTTGTAAACTATTATTATTATTATTTTAAAATTTGTTTCCAAATAAATAGGTTTCCTTATAGCATGTACACACATAGTTTAGGTTGTTCTTTTGTCCTGACCCTTCTCTCAACTATCTCCCCATCTCTGATGTACCCTTCAGCTTTAGTATATCTCCTTCTAGTTGCAAATACAACCTGCCTCTTTCCTTAAAACCTCATTTTCCCCCTTTCTCATGAGCCCCTTTCCAATTTACTAGTTTCTAGACATGATAATTTCTACATAAATACACACACATAAAAATTAGAAGCTAGAATTTTCTGTATGTGGTGTTTGTCTTTCTGAGTCTTAATACGATGTGGTCTGGTGCCATCAATTTTTCCTCAAATTTCATTTTTTAGGACTGCATGAAACTATTTGTGCATGTGGACCACATTTTTGTTATCTGTTAATGGACATTCAGACTGATTGTGTTTCCTATCTTTGTGACTAGAACAGAAATGAACATGAATGTCCAAGTATCTCCTTAGTACATAGGCCCAGGAGTGGTATAGCTAAATCATTTAGTAATTCCATTTATCCACTTTCTTTATCCAGATCAGGCAGAGAAGACAGTGCCTCACTAAGAAAAGGGAGTCCTCCATTTTGTGCTGAGCGCTGAGGCGCCACACAACTCCATACTGATTTCCGTGATGGTGACAGTTCCGTATGCTGAGAAGCATTTGTTGCCATTTTGTTTTAAATTTGTATTTATTCTATTTTTACACATGGTACTACCATGCATGGCTAGGAACCATTGTCAATTTTTCAGGTGTAATTTCTTTGTGACAGTATTTTATTATGAAGCACTGGATTGCCTAATCATCAATATGGACACCAGGCTGGCCTCTGACTTATAAGTGTTGGGATTAAAGGCATGCACTTCTTATTCCCTTTTAATTACAAACTATAGAAATTATCCCTGAATGTGCATATTTTTCTTTTATAAAGGAACTTTTCAACTATTCTCTAATTAAACCTCCAGGACATTTATTTATATATTTGTGCAGGGAAAGGCACATATCATAGTGACTGTGTGGTGGTCAGAGGACCATGTACAGGACTCAAGTTTCTCTCTTTCCCATGTGGGTCCTGAAGATTAAACTCTGCCCTCAGGCTTGGTAGCCAGGACCTTTAGGCACTGAATCAAGTCTCCTGATGGTAACCATTCTGACTGGGCTGTGATGTTTTTGATAGCTTGCATTTACTGTAGAGGTAACATATTCTATGAAACTACCCAGTTTTAGGTTTTGCTCTTAAATTTTTAAATGAGACATAGTGTTTGCACATCTGTATAGGGAACACTAGCATAACTTAGTAAACTTATATAACATCCAAACGCCAAATTGGGCTAACAAACTGTTTTTTTATCAGCTTTCCCTTGATGTGACAGAATGTCTTAGAGAAAAATCACCTCAAAATAAGAAGAGATTTTTTTGGACTCAATGTTTAATAGATTTCAGATCATGCTCTTTTGATACTGTTACTGTGGACTTGTAACTAAACACAACATCATGATGGGAGGGGTGTGACCGAGGAAAGTTTCTCACTTCTTGGCAGCCAGGAATCAGGGAAGGAGCAAGGGAGAGGTAAAGGGGACAGAGAAAGGGGGGGTCAGGACCAAACATATACTTTAATACATACCCCAATAATTTACTACCATCAACTAGGACACACCCCTAAAACCTCATATAGTATGAACTTATTAGTGTATCAGTTCATTGACAATATTACTACTTTCATAATCAAATCACCTATTAATAGTGTGAACAGACTGATAATATGCCTTTCAACACATTAGCTCTTGGGAACATTTTATGTCTATACCATATTACAAACATTTCTTTGTCCTCAAACATTAATCATTTTATACATTAGGAATTTCTTGCTATTCTGTATTCCTTATTAGTCATTTTAAAATATCTTAATAGGTCATTTTAACCAAGTGTTGTCCTGTTGTGCTATAGGAGGAAAAATCAGAACTGATTCTTCCTAAGTATTTTGTGACTTTTACTAGCAATTTGTTCCATACATGTATTGGTCTCTTAGGATAGTAATTGAATCGTAGGGTGAAGAAATTGAGGAGAAATCTGGGCTAAAAGCATAGAGAGACAGAACCTTAGAGAAAATTCACATTACAGTCAGGAAAAAACTGGCCTGAGGGGAAGGCACAGATAGATCAGAGGAAACAAAATAGTTTGGAGGATTTTTTGAATAGTTTAGGAACTCCACATTCTGAATGCTTCTATAGAGAAGTCAGGGATGCTGAGGATGAAAGTCTTTATGGCTAATATTTAATTTTATCAATACGAGCATTCACATTCTCAGCATATAACCCAATTCATAGGATAAT
Source organism: Apodemus speciosus (assembly GCA_002335545.1). NCBI lineage: Eukaryota > Metazoa > Chordata > Mammalia > Rodentia > Muridae > Apodemus > Apodemus speciosus. The sequence continues at coordinate 69,817 of BDUI01002562.1, read as the reverse complement.
ATTCGTGTGTGAGTGTGTGTGTGTGTATTTGTGTTTGTGTGTGTGTGTGTGTGTTTAATTGAGTGAATTAATATATCATTTGAGGGGCTAGAGAGATTGCTCAGTGTTGATCTCAGAGAAGTTTGTAAGATAAAGGAGATTAAAAAGGCATTTGTTTGAGACCTACAAGTATTTAGGAGTCTGGTATTACAAACACCTGCTTCAAGGTCAAATAGGATTTCTTGATTTACTTGATTTCATTCATCTATCAAAGCATCAGTACTAATCCAGCTCCAGAATGCTGTCCACACACCTTTTCCTTGCTTATGGCAGAGTGGAAATCATGGGGTAGCAGTTGAGATTGACATTATGAGCATACAGGTCCAATGCGAGGGGGTAGGCTAATAGGTAAAAAAGAGTTAACTGAATCTAGGCTGCTCTAGGGTAGGTGATGGGTGTCAACATCTTTACTGGAGACAATATAAGCCTTCTGTAGCCTGTTTTATGCTGCATGCTTCAGAGTTCTCTTGTTTTTCACCTGTAAACAGTAACAGTATTGGTATACACAGTGCCTCTGACACCTTGGTTTTTGGTAGAACACAATTTTCCATCCTAATCTCTATTTTGAAGCTCCAGACACAATGTATTTTTTCAATTCTTAATAATATGACATGATATTTTAATACATATATTTAAAAAATTATTTAACAACTAGAACAAAATAGGCAMCAAAAGTCAAAAGCAACATTACAAACATGAAAGCATATAACTGCATATGAACTGAGCAAAAGCCTCTGATATCTTTGTTGTATCAATCCTAAAACATTCTGCACACATTGAAAAAAATGTTCCTTTGCTTTTTTTTCATTCAATCAATACTATTATAGAGTACACTATACCACAGACCATGTAATTGTAATAGTTATATAAGGACCTGTTACCAGAAGGGATTTAAATATATAGACAAAGAATTAAATGAGATTTGAAACCTACCTGCAATTTCCTATTCAATCTAGAAAAATAAACACCATGTGCTGAAAATTAATTAACTCTGGGCAATTTGAAAAATGAGAAGCATTTCATTTTCTTTGTTGAAGATCAGTAGAAAGATTTTGGGCTATTTTATTTCCTTTGTTTTTAGAGCTTCAGAAAGCTGAACTAAAAGACCTGAGCTAAAGAAGGAGAGACGGAATATTCTCTGCATTAACACAAAGAAAAACATAGCACATCTGTAGTTGCTCACTGATTTGCATTTGTATTCTTATCTTGAATTTCTGTGGATGCTTTGACAGTTGGGAAGCAGCAGGAATGACAGAGAGTAAAGGAGAGAAATCCGGACAGCTACTCAAGGTGATCACTCAGCAGTTTGCATTCTAATAAGCCACAACAACCCAGGAAGCCTCTGGGTTAGGGAGAGGTAGTTCCAGCCAGACTGGGGCCAATTATCTAAATATGACTGAAAGGTGTGGGAATTAGTTCTCTGCAGGAAACGAGCTTGATAAATGATACTTCTCTTCAATACGAGGCACAACAAACTGATACTCCTCTTAGGAATTTTTTTTTCACAGAAAAGTAAAAAAGTGGCATAAATCTAATGCTCCCTGTTTGCATAGATGAAACATCAGAAACTAGGAGACCCTGTGAAAGAGATAACTTAAAGAATGTTCTGGTTGTAATAAGGACTTGGAGTAATATAAAAAATGAAAGTCAAGTTTCTAGACACCCACCTATCTATAACTCATCCCAGAATACCAGTTTCAAATGACAGGTAAGTAGTTAGTTGCTCACTAAATGATACTATAACAAGAAAGCATTTGTAGTTTGCTAGATTGAGAGTAGGTAGAAGTGTAGCAGTGTGGGCAATGATAGTCATTTTTCTTTGAAAATAAACAACATTGAGAACTGATATTTAGTTATTTACAGTGGAGAATATGGACAATATTCACAGTGGAGAATGGATTGAGGTACCTATTCATACCAGCAAGCACTCTTCTAATAAGGTATATCTCTCAAAACCAGGAACTAATATTTTTAGCAGAATGTTCTATGTAGACGCCTATATACACACAGAAGCCTACACATTTAAGGAATTCATTGTGGAAGGTAGAAACAATTTTGATCATTGTTTCTTCGTAATCATCGAATCATCTTTTTCTTTAATGTGTATAAATGATGGAGAAGCATGTGAATTATGTTCTTTAATGTCCCTTTTATATAGGTACCATTTACTAATGATATGCCCTCTATGATTTGGTCATAATAGTTGATTAGGCATAGTCAAATCTGCTGAATGAAAAAGAAAGGTAACTAATCAGGCCTCTTCTGTTGTTTAGATCATGCCTTTGTAATCTTATCAAGTGAAGGAAGTTACACTTGTACGTGTGAATTTGTTTCCACTATTCGGCTGCTAGACCATTTTTTTTTATTTTGGTCATGGCTTACAATGGCTCCTCAAAGAAAGAAAATCTTGAGGAAATACAATGGCAGCTAGCATGCAGAAGAATGCAGATTGATCAATTCTAATCTTCTTGTACTAAGCTCAAGTCCAAGTAAATCAAGGACCTCTACATAAAACCAGACACACTGAAACTAATAGAAAAGAAACTGGGGAAGACCCTTGAGGACATGGGCACAGGGRAAAATTTCCTAAACATAACACCAGAAGCTGGAAGAACAGAAGTTGGAAAGAACCCAGATGTCCCTCAATGGAGGAATGGATACAGAAAATGTGGTATATTTACACAATGGAATACTACTCAGCTATTAAAAACAATGAATTCATGAAATTCTTAGGCAAATGGATGGATCTGGAAAATATCCTGAGTGAAGTAACCCAATCTCAAAAGAACACACATGGTATGCACTCACTGATAAATGAATATTAGCCCAGAAGCTTGGAATACCTAAGTCAATTCACATATCAAATGAAGCTCAAGAAGAATGAAGAACAAAGTATGGATACTCTGGTCATTCTTAGAAGGGGGAACAAAATACCTACAGAAGGAGATACAAAGTGTGGAGCAGAGACTGAGGGAAATACCATCCAGAGACTACCCCCACATAGTGATCCATCCCATATACAGTTACAAAACCCAGACACTATTGTGGATGCCCACAAGTGATTGCTGACCGGAGCCAGATATAGCTGTTACCAGGGAGGCTCTCCTAGTACATGACAAATACAGAGGGGGACACTCTCAGCCAGCCATTGAACTGAGCACAGGGTCCCCAATGGGGGAGCTAGAGAAAGGACCCAAGTAGCTTAAGGGTTTTGCAGTGCCATAGGAGGAACAACAATATGAGTCACCCAGTACTCCCAGAGCTCCCAGGGATTAAACCACCAACCAAAGAGTACACATGGAGTTACCCATGGCTCCAGCTGCATAGGCAGCAGAGGATGGCCTTGTTAGACATCAAAGGGAGGAGGGGCCCAAGTCCTGGAAAGGCTCACTGCTGGAGTGTAGGGGAATACCAGGACAGGGAAGTGGGAGGGGGTTGACTAGGGAACAGGGGTAGGGGAGATGGTTTATGGTATTTTCGGGGGGGGGGTGAACCAGGAAAGGGGACAACATTTGAAATGTAAATAAAGAATATATCTAATAAAAAAAGAAAAAAGAAAAAAGTGAAATATGATAATCATGAATCCTCATGTTTAGCACGCTGACAGAAAATCTCTTTCAGATACTATGTAAGAATAATATAGTAGGGCTTTTATTGTGTTGGTGGTGTGTATAACAATAATAAAGAGGAAGATGTCATCAAGTTGGGAGATAGTAGAGGAGAAGAAGGGGTAGTTGGAAAGGGGAGAGGGAAGGTTGGAAATTATGTTAGTACAGTATTCAGGTATGGAATCTCACTCCAAAGCAAAGTATTTAGACAAAATAGATAGTAAAGTGATTATAGACCTTAAGTAAACAGTTGTTAGTAAGACATCATGGTTATACCTGTAATCCTTACACTTGGAAAGCTGAGGCAGGAGGATCATCACTTCTTCAAAGCTATTCTCTATTATGTGAAACCTTGTCTTAAAAATATAGATAAACAGCTGTGATGGTTTGTATATGCTCAGCCCAGGGAGTGGCACCATTAGGAGGTGTGGCCTTGTTGGAGTAGGTGTGTCACTGTGGGTGTGGGGTCTAAGACCTTCATCCCAACTGCCTGGAAGCAAGTGTTCTGTTAGCAGCCTTCAGAGGAAGATGTAGACCTCTCAGCTCTGCCTGTAAAATGCCTGCCTGGATGCTGCCATGCTCCCACCTTGATGATACTGGACTGAACCTCAGAACCTGTAAGCCAGCCCCAATTAAATGTTGTCCTTCATAAGAGTTGCATTAACCATGGTGTCTGTTCACAGCAGTAAGACAAATGCTATATTTGGAAATGTAGTTAGTTGAAAAGAAGACAAAAAAGCTAGTGAAATCACTTCAAATATTATTAATCATTAGAAACAATATTAATAATAAATCATAAATAGTTTGGCACATTGAGACAACACATACTTGCAAAAATATTACTGCCTTAAAATACAAGCCACATGATAAACTTGGGAATGTTTTCAATATAGGACACATGTACACAGTGTTATTCTTTTTTGAGACAGGATTCTCATTATGTAGCCCTGGTTGACATCAAATTCATTATGTAGATCGGGTTAGGCTCTAACTCACAAAGATCCATCTGCCTTTGTCTACAGAGTGCTAGGCTTAAAGACATGCAACACTGTGCCTGACCTATAATATAAACTTTAACAAATTTTGTGCTTTAGTTCCAGATGTATTTCCTTAGTATAAGGCCCCTGATTCCAGCATTATATGTTGCAGCATCCACAAAGTGCTGAAAGTGACTGCATCTCATCTCACAACAAGTTTCCCTTTCTTGAAAGAACAAGTTCCACTCGTGAGCCCTTTGAACTTTCCTTTCCTTGTCTTGGAAATAAATATGGCTGAGACCGTGATCCTTCATGGGAGGGATTCAAGGTAATTTAACTGTTGTCTGTGCATATGTGTGCACCAAACTAATGGTTCAGTATTATGCCAAGCACCGCATCTGGAATAAGAGATAAAAGAAGTAGGCAGCTACCCTGCTTATTTGGCACCTGTGAGTGCAAATTGAAGTAAATAAAGAAGACTCCAAGTACAACCATTCTTTCCCCAAATAACTATAAAAATGCAATGTGGTTGGCAAATTCTCCAAGCAGCTTAAAGAAATGTTCTATTTGACTGGCGATAATATATGCAAGTCAGTTTAAAAGCCAAAAATTATAAAACTATCCTAGATTTAAATAGATAGAAACTAAAAAAAAAATAATTGGAAACTAAATTTTTAAATAAACAAATACTCGCTCAAGATTCTAAGACCAAAATATTTAAAGACATAGAAATGTGCAGGAGTTTATGTGTGAATTCCCCCAAGAACAAGTCTTAGTGCCTTTGGTTTCCTTCTGCTGTTTCTATCCAGATGGAATTCTCGCTCAGTTTCTTCTCATTTTTCTTTGGAGGTACCGAGGAATGAATGCAGGACTCCATGTCTATGTCCTGTGCTATTTACTGTATATTTTCAAGATTTTCAGGTTTACTTTTACATTGCTTTTTTTTTTTTCATAATATTGTCTGACAACATAGGTTCCTGGCAAACAAGAAAGGCTATTTGAGTAGGGAATAATTTTAAAGCAGTTCACTAGCAAATGATTTGGGTCATGATTTTTTTTTTGTCATATTGGCCAATGGATACATAGATAATGACCCTTGTACAGAAACTTCCTACAAGCCAAAGAATGTAAGGGCTTTAACATCTAATGGGTCCTAAATACAAATATGCTCTGTAGCATTTCATTTTTAACGTAATGTACTTGCCTCTTATTTAAGCCCGAGTAAAAGTTTTTTATTGTGAGAATCGTTTAAATGATTAAACTCTGTCTTTTTTTAAAAAAGCATTTCCATTTCTTTCTTTTTTTAAATAACTTATTTACTCTCTCTCTATATATATATGTATGTGTATATATATATATATATATATATATATATATATATGAGTACACTGTAGCTGTCTCCAAACACACCAGAAGAGGGCGTCAGATCTCATTACAGATGGTTGTGAACCACCATGTGGTTGCTGGGAGTGGAACTCAGGACCTCTGGAAGAGCAGTCAGTGCTCTTAACCACTGACCCATCTCTCCAGACCTAAACTCTGTCTTTACTCTGTGGTAGCGAGCATCTTATAACAGACTGTCTGATAGAAAACCACATAAAATGTTCACTTCACTGTGATGGGGAGTAGTATATTTCAAGGTAACACTCAGTCTGTAAGATTTTATACTCTTATCAAAGTCCAAGATTCCCTATAAAAATTATCTAAAGATCTTTCTCTCAATATTCTGATTTTACCCTAAATGTTGATAATTCTTCTGAGAGGCAGATGAAACTTCTGTGCTCAAATTTAAATTGTTAGCAGAGTAAAAAACAAACAATCAAAAAGTACACACACACACACACACACACACACACACACACACACACACAAACATGGTGGGATTATTACAGAAAAGAACAGGAAGGCTCTCCAAAATTCTAATATCTAAGTGTACAGATAATTTCACTTCTGCGTATGTATTAAACAGATGTGAAATCTAAATGTCAAAGACATGTAAGCAAACTCTTTCACACACCATTAATTTTTATTATCTTTTATTAGGTATATTCTTTATTTATATTTCAAGTGATTTCCCCTTTCCTTCTCCCCCCAAATCCCATAAGCCATCTCCCCTCTTCCTGTTCCCAATCAACCCTCTCCCGTTTCCCTGTCCTAGTATTCCTCTACACTGTGGCATCAAGTCTTTCCAGGACTAGGGGCCTCTCCTCCCTTTGATGTTCAACAAGGCCATCCTCTGTTGCCTATGAGTCTGGAGTCATGGGTAACACCATGTGTACTCTCTGATTGATGGTTTTGTCCCTGGGAGCTCTGGGAGTACTGGTTGGCTCATATCATGTACACACCATCATTATCCATGCTAGTTAAGAGGATAAAGTAAATAAATGTATACTTATTGCTACATGGATAAAGACATTATCACAACGGTTTTTTTAGCTTTACAAAGCAAAGTCTGTCATATGTTACATGATGGTGAGCCTAGAAGACATAAAAGCCAAATACTGGCAAGAGAAGTGGCTCAGCATGGAGACGTCCTTGGTGTTCAAACCTGTGAACAAGTTCAATTTCTAGACCCCATATAAAGCTGGGAAAAGAAACCTGACTTTACAATGTTGTCTTCTGACTTCCACAGACATGCCATGGTGCACAGGAACCCACATTCTCAGGCAATAGTAATAAAAAGGTAGACATTTAGAAAATAAATACTATATGAGGAATCTAAACCAGTCCAACACTTTGAAAAAAAAAAAAACAGCATGATGGCTTTTAGAGGCTAGGAAGGCTAATGGAGATTTGATGATCAGCATACAGATTTTCAATGGTACAAGAAGCCAAAGTCCTAGAGATCTGCTGCACAATGAATAAAGATTATACTTAAGATTACTTTACATTTAAAATAGACAAAGTGATAAATGTTGTATACAAAAGCTTTTCTCATTTATCTTGGATATTAGCATGTTATTAACTTTGAGGATCACTCTGTTATGAAAATGTATTTATCTTTCATTAACTCACCATTTCTCATGCTCATTTGTCCACAGAATTTTAAGGACTCTTAACAAAATATATGAACTAACATTCTGAAAGACCTCAATAATACATTAATTATAGTTAAAGAAATGCCACTTATGGAGACTATACCCACTACCACCACAATGTGTGGAGAAGAAATTATTTGCAGGCTGTGATAATAAAATCAGTTTTGGACATAACATGTTGAAGAAAGAATATGTTGGAAGAGCCTTGCCACTTTTGATTTTTTTAAGCCATTAATAAAAATTCATCGAAGGCAAGAGCTATAGAAATACATTGGATAAAATCTGTACTACTAAACCTAGAAGTCTCTTGGATTGCTTTCAAAACGGTTTAGACCTTGCTATCCAGAGATGACAATTATTTAGAATATTTGAAGACCAGTCATGTTTGAGATCTTTTTAGGAGTTTCAGTTTTCAATAGTCGCATACAGAAATAATTACAAGTGTATATAACGAGGATTTCAAATAACTGAGAGTTATTTGAGATTTGCATATCAGCTCTAATATAAGAAAATTATGTCACAGATTATTATTGAAGCAGGATAATGAAAGGTAAAGATGACTTGGTCTGGAGCAAAGACAGCACTTCTTAGCTAAAGTTTCATGACTGGGTTGGAAAAAGCTTGGGAGTAACCCATTTCTTTGTTAGAGGAGCTGGAAATTATTCTRTAATTGTCATTTTTTGTTAGCAAAATGGGCAGACAAGCTAAAGGCTAGTCCTTGCATAGTGGCATTGTAGCATGATCTGTTTCTGTGAGGATTACACTGTCTATATGTGAGATTACAATAGAAAAAAAAAGAGTCAGGGAATCATGTTAGAAAAACAAAACCTAGAAGTACAGAAATACAAATGTAAGAGACTATAGTGTCAAATAACTTTAGGTTACAAACTCTTGGTAAATCAACATGAACTCATATTTATCAACACATAAACTGTTTTACACACACACACACACACACACACACACACACAAAATCATGCATGTACGTAGGCACATCACAGAAAAACCCATAAAGTTTAAATTAATGTGGTTGATTTCGAAGGTCAAACTCAAAGGGGGGTAATAGTACAGACTGAACATGATCAAAGTCTTGGAATACCAATTGAATCACACTCTTTGTCTTATATTTGAAATGTATCCCAAAGGATTCTCTCTTTTCTTTTTCTATTTTATCCTAAGCATAAGCATAAGTTTCCAGGTGCATCAGCTAGGATGTCAGGTTTCAAAACCTCTTGCTTAGTATGGTTGCATTACCTGAGGTATAGAATATGAGATGCTCCTCATGCCTACCACACAGGGTTGCATATACAACATAAGAGAACGTGCTGTTAAACGAACCTTTCTTATGTCAAGTGGTAAGGAGTATTGACAGCATCACACATCAGCACCTTCTAAGAGATGTATTTCTGACTCTTTCCTGAGCCAGGTCTGCTCTGAAGAGAAGCATAAGAATACAGTGGGAAGGCCAATGCATCAGTGTAGGGGAATACCAGAACAGGAAAGTGGGAAGGGGAGGATGGGGGAACAGGGAGAGGGAAAAGGGCACATGGGACATTTGGGGGGCGGGAAAACCAGGAAGAGGGAAATGAAATATAAATAAACAATATATCCAATAAAGAAAAAAGAATGCAGTGGGAAGTCGAACTTAGAGGATAGTGGAGAACAAATTTCACTGGGGATTGTATGTTTTCTGGAAGTTCAGTCCAGTCTTAAAGTTTTCTATAGTTTCAAAATGTCTCATTAAACATGAAGTTGACTTTACTCCATCTATATATCACCTTGAATTTCATTGAATTTCCTTACTTGATTGTGCTAGAGGTAAGATAACCTTGATATGTTGATTCTAATTTTTGTGTAAGTAATGGCTTTTAATACATTATTGTCTTTCTCAGCAGAACTGTTAATATAGCTGATATCTCATAACTGCAAAAGAATACTGTCAGAGCTCATTTTCCAAGAAATTGCTATCAGAAGATAATCCATTACTTAACAATGTGCAGGTTTTTTCTCTGATAACAGACACATTTATTAACAAGAAGAAAGTCACTGGGCTGGGGCATTGGGGCCTAAGAGTGAGTTAGTCACATGACAGGTGCTGAGCTCTTTCATCTGAAAGAGGGGCAGGGTGCCACAGAAATCTCTCTGACTGATGTATAATTTTAGAAACTTTTCATTTATTTGTGTGTGCACTCATGTGTGTGCATGTACACATGTGCGTATATGTATGTGTGTGTAATATAAGTACACAAGGACTTTTACCTGTTAAGCTTCTACCTTTTAAAATTTATTTCATATACAAATTGGATGCTTGATATACTAAATCTCACCATGCCAATTTTCTTGCTCCATTTTATCATGATGGTGGGACTGGAGAGGAAAAGAGGGGTTAATGTAAGAGGGAAAATGTCTTAAGAGCTAGCTTCAACCTTCCTTTGTTGACCTGTGACCTACATTAGCTTGCACCACTTCCTGACAGACACATTCCTTCTTCTTATCAGTGTAACCTGTCTCATGCTGTCTTGACCACATTCTTTTTTTGTTGTTTTTTTTTAAATCAAGTCTTTTCACAATTATTTATTGAATACCTATTTTGTTCTGTGAGCTATATAAGGAACTGAAGTTACAGTAGTGAATTAAGATAAACTTCCTTGAAGTCTGCACCCTCATCCTTTCTGGTTTTGTAAATGCTCACCATCCTTTAAGCCATCTTATTTAATATTCTTCTCCCCACAAAGGACCTCTCTCTTATTTTCTATTTCATTTTCAGCTATCAGAAAACAACTAACATATTGAGCACAAGGCATGACTACTTTACACCAACACATTATACTAATTATATACTTTCATATATAAGTCAGGGTCTAGAATTCAAAAGCTATGACTTGGAATCCCACTTCCTGTATATGTGTCTGATCTAGAACAAGTTATTTACTCTCTGAGCTGGATTAACTGAACTACAATTTTAATTAGTTAAATTTACTGAAAAAAAGTAGCACCAATTTCATAGTGTTGAAAGCATTTGCACAGACATACATATATCATAAAACATATTATAGCTACCCATACATGTGTCTAAATGTTGGCTATTATTGTGCATACTTGTTAATATAAATTTGATTGGAATCATTTTATGACATTGAAATATCAGGGATGGTTGATTATTCTTTCCTTCCATTGGAAGAAAGGGATACATGGAGTTAGACTGATTTGCCTTTAGTCCTCCAGGGGCTTCCTGATGTGGCCAAGACTAGAATCTCAGCTTCCAGTACACAGTACAGGGAACTGAAATTACAGTAATGAACTGGTTTCTTTGTCTAGAATAGACATTTACTAAAATTTGTGTGGTCTTCCTGACTGGTTGACTTCTTGACTCCTTGACTAGTTCCCTGCTGACACAATTAAATTGGTTAGTCATAGCTCTTTTGATAAAACAACAAAGTTCCAACAGCATTTTTCATTAACATGAGATGTGCAACACCACCATTTCTGGCACATTGTCCATCTCTCACCACATGTTTTCAATATAGGCTCGCCCAAGGATTGGGAATTGTGAATGGGCTAGAGAGTACTTTGTAAGTTTCCTTTACTATGCAATGCCCAGCAAGAGTGCAAAGATTAATAAATGGCAGGTCCTTGATACTCAGACAATGATCAGAGGATTTGTTTTTAATTTTTAATAACTGAAAATGTTATGTCCTGGGTTTATTTGCCTTGGTTTGTGTAAAAACATCATCAATGTGCTTGATTTGGATCATCATATAACTTATTTAATGTGTATCTTACTCTAAAGGTAGACCATAGGAATTAACTAGGTTGGCCAAGATTTGAATTTTCATATCACAAGCCTGGAATGTGGACAGGCTTTCGTTTCATACAAGGTTGGATTTTCATGTTACTTTTCACAAATCACTTCCTGCAGTAAGTGGGCATGTTCTAAAAGCATAGCAAAGTGTAGTCCTTGAGGGCAAACTCAGATAAGCTTTTCTAGTTTCTTTACGAATTAAACTTTTAGGTAAGGTTCCCATTTTTCTTAAATCAAAAGCAGGAGAAATAATACATTGGGTGGCAAGTGAATAGGAAAAGATGACAATCTTTAGTACTGGGCAATGTGTCATCATGATCATTATTCTACTCAAATATTATGGTATGGTATTTGTATAGCAATAGTATATTATTCCTACATCTACTATATTCCTAAGAAAGGGCTGATTCTTGGTTCTTTAGACTTCATCATGAGTGTATGTTTATTCATTCTAAAAAAATCAACTCTTTGCCATTTTCTTTATTGCTTGTTTTCTATCTAGCACTCACAAAAATCCCGAGGCACCCGAGATGAGTGAGGAATAGTCATTGACCTCAAGGAATTCAGAGCCTGTGAGGGTAGACAAGGGCAATCCGATGAATTATTAAGTAACATAGTTGAGTGTTATCACTAAGATGGAAGCCAAATGTTGTGGGAGTCCAGTTCCTTCTCTCAAGAGTATCTGATTTATCATTTTTATCTCTAATTCAGAAAGGGAATGCAAAGTCCTCAGTAAGTGATTTCAAGCTTCAGAGAACAGGCTAGATAGAAATTTTTTGGCAAAGGGTGCCTTGCCATTGTCACAGAAATGACACCACGAGGCTGCCTATGCCATCTTTGTCCAAGGCCAGGCTTGTTAATATTTCAGGTTTTCTTAAAAAAAAAAAAAACTGTAAAGTATCAGGCTCAAAGAGAAGCATTCCCATCAATTAGCTTCTCTGTCCATAGTAGGCAGTCATTAGGAACATCTGTAGAGCTACAGATAGTTCAATATGGAGGTGGACCTATCTTTTGAGATTGCTTTCTAAAACAATCATTTTACTCATTGTCGCAAATGTAATTGAAACTTAGCATCTAAATGAAAAAAATTTCTATAAGGCCCCCAAACCCAAGAAGTTGCTGACTTTTCTTCAAATTAAAAAAATCCATTATGAAATAATGACTTTCATTTTGCAAATATGCATTTGTAGATTAGAAAATTCTGAGGTCCACCCAATTCCTTTTGAATAGTCAGAAAATCCTCTTGGAGTTAGACCTTTTATCTCTAGGCTTTGGAAATTTCATTCTTGACTTACATTACAACCAAAACACATGAACATTGGAGAGGCACATGATAATGACACATACCTGTAAATTCAGCTCTGGGCAGGATGAGGCAGGAAGATCATAAGAACAAGGCTACTCTGGACTACACAASCAGACCTTATGTCAAAACAACACTGTTGTCTATGAAGAAAATAAATGTAAAGCAATACAAATTGTCTCTGATACGTAAGGAAATGTGGTAAGGAATTTTGAATTATTTAACATTGTGCTTCTTGAATGATAGAGTTGGCAACAGCACTGTTTTCTCATGAGTATTAATATCATGTGTGAAACAGTAATGTACACTGTACTGGAATCCTATGTATTTTAAGTCTACTTATATGATAAAAAATTTTGAGACTGTGCAGTCTATTTTAATAAAAAGTTAAAAGGCTAAAAAAATGAGTCAACAACTTTTTAGTGCCATTATAAAAGTGGGGTCACAGGAAAAAATAGCTACTCCTCAAATTGGAGAGTCAAAGGATAGAAAGCATCACAGTTCACCAAGCTTAAAAACCATTTCTTTTCACATTTAGAGTGAAAGTCTTCATGTGCATCATTCATAACAGGCACATACTTGCTTATACTTTTTTTTTGCCCACAGAAGCCCCAATCATGTTCACACAGTGAAGATCAAAGAAAACAATTTCATGTTCCCATCAGACGGAGAGGAAAATAAGCATGTTAAAATATGCAGGAACATTGGGTTCTTATGCAAGGCTCAACTTCAAGGGAAAAAAAAATGTTCCTAAAACCTAAGCCTGGGAGAAAGAAAACAGTCTTTCTAAGCATCAGGTAAGTAGAGCTAACCATGTAGAGAAAGAATACATATCAGTAGTGCCAATGTAGGGTGGGAAAAAATGAAGAAACACTGAAGAAATTCACAGGATGGAGGAGCAAGCCCCTTAATGGATGCAATCAAATCCTATGCTGCAGAATACTTCTTTCCCATTTTATTGCCATGGCACTGAAATGCTCTTTATAGCAGCTCCTTTTGCTTAATATTTCATGTTTGTCTTTCAATAAAGACTATAACACAGAAGAAAATGTCAAAAGACACAGTTGAGATACTGTACTAAGTATGAGAACCAGTCTTAAGTGAAGCAGGGATTTTATAATCACCAGACTATGAATTTTAAATAGCTTTAATTTATGGTTTAAGATGCTGTGAATCTCTGTCACTCAAGACTGTTCTTAAAATCACAGTCTTCCTTCATTCACCTCTCACATGAAGCCCAAGAAGAAGGAAGACCAAAGTGTGCATGCTTCAGTGCTTCTTAGAAGGGGAACAAAACACCCACAGGACTAGATAAAGTGACAAAGTGTGGAGCAGAGACTGAAGGAAAGGCCATCCAGAGACTGCCTTACCTGAGGATCCATCCCAAATACAGTCACCAAACCCAGACACTATTGAGGATGCCAAGATGTGCTCGCTGACAGGAGCCTGATACAGCTGTCTCCAGAGATGCTCTGCCAGTGCCTGACAAATACAGAGGGGGATGCTTGCAGCCCACCATGGGACTGAGCTGGGCTCCCCAATGGAGCAGCTAGAGAAAGGACTGAAGGAGCTGAAGGGGTTTGCAACCCCATAGGAGGAGCAACAACATGAACCAACCAGGACCCCCAGAGCTCCCAGGGACTAAACCATCAACCAAAGAGAACACATGGAGGGACCCATGGCTCTAGCTGCATATGTAGGAGAGGATGGCCTTGTGGAACATCAATGGGATGGTCCAGTGAAGACTAGATGCCCCAGTGTAGGAGACTGCAACGACAGAGAAGTGGAAACGGTGGGTGGGGGAGCAAAAAAAATAAAGGTAGATACCCCTGAGATCACGAGAATGGCTATGAGTCATTTACAGATTTCTCTAACAGACAACCTAGCCTATGTGTAAGCAGATATGTGCAATGTCAGTATAGAGATAGAAACTTTACAAAAGAATAAAAAATGAGAAATGTACAAAAAAATCTAAACAATGGGTGGTCTTTTTTAGGTTTGTTAATAATGCAAACTGGAGACAGATAACACAGGAATTGGAAGTTTAAGGATATTGCAACAGAAACACCCCAAACTAGAAGAAAAAGGAAAAATGACTAAAAAGAAAAGAGAATAGAATATTCCAGAGCCATCCAACTAAGAAAACCTATACATATACATATTGAAAATATGAGATAGAGAACAAATAAAAAAGAACATAACCACAGGTGAAGAAAGTTCAAAGAGCATTAAATATGATGAATGCAAAATATAGCAAATATATTCAAATATGTATGCTCATAAATGTTCCAACACACATACACACATACGCACACGCACACTTATATATATATATATGTGTGTGTGTGTGTGTGTGTGTGTGTGTATCACATCTTTACTTACATATTTACATCCTTGGTGTGATTTAAGGTAATATTCCAAAGTTTAGATGAAGGGCTTTGGGTTATTTTACTGCTATCAGGTAATCATATTGTCATAATAAATTTATTACCTACTAAAAAGTGGGCAAGAAGAAAGTATGACTGAAAGGAGAGAAAATGGAATCTAAAAATGATTCATCGAAATAGAGAAGGCAGAAAGGGTCAGAAGGTGAACACCACCAGTTATATCCTGAAGAAGTCCATATAATACAATATGACAGACATTAATTACCTTTAGCTGCAGCAGCAGACAATGCACTGACTGGGAAAATATTTGAAATGAGTTTTCAGAAAAGACACATTTGATGTATATAAATAATGGTTAAGCTCAGCAATAAAAAGACAGAATAAATGTATTATATATGAGCCTTGTAATCACTGAGTGTATGTGTAACTCACTGTACAAGAACAGGGTTTAATCTTGAGCACCAAAGCAATGATGAGAGCAGATGAGAGCTGAGAGCTGAGAGCTGAGAGAGAACAAGGATCTTAACTACCTTCCCACCCCCCCATGAAGGAAATCATAAGATAATGAAATGTTGTTGCCTATCATATAGAATTCATAAATTATAAAGTAAAATTAAAAGAACATTGCAATAGCACACACACTGACTGTCAGAATTCCAGATTCCATAACACTGACATTGATAAATCAGGCAGACATCTTGGCTTACTACACTGTCACAGTTGTCACAAGTAGACAATGTAGTTTAATTTTTTCAGAGGCTGGGTTGGCAAAATAATACCCCTAGAGAAATTCAGCTCATTAACTGTTTTGTCATCTAATAAGTTTCTATACTTTTTGCATGTGCAGATGTTATGTGTGTGTGTATGTGTGTGTGTGTGTGTGTGTGTGTGTGTGTGTGTGTGAGAATGTGTGTATCATTCATTTGCTCATCTATGAGCATTTGGAGACCAGAGAATACTGTTGAGTGTCTTATTCTATTGGTCATTTCCTCCTTATTAGTACTGCTTTTTTGTGGTACTAAGAATTGGATTTAGGACTTAACACATGCTGAACAAGAACTCTCTCACACAGCTATGTTCTCAGGATCTCTGGGAATTTACAATATGCAGTAAATAATCTAGAAACATGGTCCTTCACATTCACTTGTTCTGCTAGATGGGCTGGTCCTTCAGATCCATCTCTCTCTCTGTCCACACCTAAACCTGCACATCTTATGCTGAGATTACAGGTGCTTGTTGCCACATCTGACATTTTTCAAAAGATTTATTTATTTATTTATTTATTTATTTATTTATTATATGTAAATTATTATATTGCATAATGTATACAATATGTATAATGTATATTATTATATGTAAACTGTAGCTGTCTTCAGACACTCCAAAAGAGGGCATCCAATCTCCTTACAAATGGTTGTGAGCCGTGTGGTTACTGGGATTTGAACTCAGGAGGCAGTAAGTGCTCTTAACTGCTGAGCCATCTCTCGAGCCCCCACATCTGACTTTTTAAAGGGTGTTAGATATATGAACTCGGTTACTTCCTTATGGTTGCACAGAAAGTACTTTACACATTGAACCATCTCCCCGGGCTGGGCTTTACATATTTAATGTATAAAATATGTTTAAAGAATATTTCAGGACACATTTCTTTCACGTAACATTTTAAAGGACTGTAAAAACCCCAAACGCTCACATATATTCGTTTTGTAGAAAGTTTTCTGACTTCTAGACCAGAGCATGGCAATTCTTATTCACAGTAAGATAATAAGAAAGAGAACTTGCCCTTTTTTTTTTATTTTTATTTTTGCTGTTCTAAGTCCACTATGACACCACGACATTTGTGCGGTAAGTTTGTAGGCTGCACTTTGAGTCAGAAGACCTGAGACTAGTGGCCCATTACCTTTGGCAGCACACAGTAAACAATCTAGAATGTTGTTTCAGGAACAAACAGTGGCAGGTATGGGGTAGTCAGACTTAATCTACTCCATTGTGTCTGGGATTAGCGACCAAGGCAAAGTCCAGAGGGAGAGGATGTTTAGGAGTCACAGTTTGGTGGGTGGACTCTGGCTTGCAGGGGCACGTGTGCTCACGGTAGATAGTCTGCAACATCCACTGTTCTTCATTTTTTTCACTTTTCATGGCAAATAGTGATTTTCTTCCCCCTCCTAGCTAGCAATGCTCGAAAATTATTTGTCAAAGAGTCTACCATCTTTCTAATAGCAAATCCACCCCCAAGTCTGTTTTACACTGAGCATCTCTCTTGTGCTACAATTTGAATCTGTGATGAGCTCCCAAAGCTCAAATGTTAAAAGCTTTGGTCCCCAGAGAGGCACTGCTGGGAGATGGCAGAAACCTTGAAGTGATGATGAGACTTAAGGGAGGTCTCCATGTCATTGGGGATATGCCCACAGAGGGTTATATGAAATGAGTCATTTCCTCTTTCTCTCACCTGGCATCCTGGTAAACTGCTGCTTAACCTTGTGCTCCTACCATAAATGTCTCAAGTGATCACAGAAAGCTCAATTATTATAAAACTCTCCTGGCCAGCTTTTAAGTTGAAGCTATGCATATTGATATTTCCTGCTTCTTATAGCACTCAAGCAGATTACTCAATAAGTAAAGTCAATTAGGTAACACCCAGTAAACAACAACAAAAATGGTTTTAGTGCATAGTATTGTTGTGTTTCTGTCGAAAGAAAGATATAGATGGAAATTCAATTTTGTTTTTTTGTTATATCCTAAGGAGTAATATGTGATATGTGCTAGGGGCCATGCAAAGTGATTTAAATGCACACTATGGGAGTCCTTGTAATCTGCCAAGCACATCTGATTATTTTTTTCTCTTTTATAGATGAAACAAATGCAAGGTAGAAATATAGGTAAGCAATGTAAATCTGAGTCTGGAACCTAGAACTTTTTTCACTCTTCATTATGCTTTTTCAGATGAATGCCAGAATCATTTGGGTAAAAGAAAAATCCAGCTAGATGTTGGGAATGAATAAAAGTTTCATTTGAAAGACACAGTTTCTGCCAGGAGCATTTACAGAGGCTGAGTAGAAAACAGATGATAATGAACCATTTTGCATTCTCATTTTCTTTGTTACTGTTGATTTTTTTCTTTTCTTTTCTCTAGGGTGATACTAAATTTCAAAAAAAAAAAAAAAAAACCCACAGTGGCTCCAAGTGTCATATGAAGCATCTAGTTAAGTTCAATGTAACAAATCTCATACCTTAGATTTGCTCTTACCTCTTCTCCCACAGGTTAGCTGATTTATAAAGAAGAAAAATTATGTCCTACTTTTTTGGACTGAGGGAAAGATTCAATAAAAATATGGCATCTGTTGAGAACTGCTCTCTACGTCAGGGACAATACCTTCTATGTGGACAGTGCTACATGATAGAAGAAAAAACCCTTTAATGAACACTACCAAAACCTCCCGCTCCTGCTCAAGGAAGTTCTGTAATGACTAGAAACATTTCAGAGCTCATATAAGGCAGGGTTTATTGTTATAATCATGTCTGTGTGACAATCTTTGGGTGGGCTTTTCATCCCTGTCCAAAAAGAGATTTGCCCTAGTGCTAAGTAAATTTTATAGAAGCTAAAACCACAGATTCCTAGCTAAAACAGTTTTATCTTTCAAAAAATAGGACATGCTACCTCAAAGGGTGGTGGTCGCTTCTCAGAGGAGAAGCACAAATATGCCTTTTTCATAGAAAGAAAAAAAGGACAATCAGGCCTATAAAAACAAAAGTCAAAAGTTTAGTTTTAGCATTGCTGTCTTTGAGATAGAATTCCTAATACTGTTTTCTTATTCTTCTGTAATCTAATATTCCCCAAGTAAGCTGCTCATCATGTTGAATTCATGGGAATCCTCACTTCTTTTCTTGTCCCTTTACCTTAAATGCTGAGGAATGTGGAAAAGAAGATTCTGCTATCACATGGCCGGAGGTAGAAGAACAAAACCAGGAACTAACAGCCTTCATCAAGGATCCCTGTAAAGATACTTAACCTCACTTGTGAGGAACTTATCAACTCTTGTGACCTGTTGATCTAGCAGAAGGTCATCGCTGAATGTGCAGACTACATTCAGACCACAGCAGGCCTCCTCTGTCTCAGCAACATTCAGATGTATTCACTCATGGAATACATCAATCCCATCACAATAGCCCCGAGTTTTATCAGTCCAAAAGCAACCTAAACTTTAACTCCAGATACTTAGCCCAATCTGATATGTGTGAAATTCAAGGCTTAATGTCTTCTATGGCCAATTTCCTGCAAGTGTTAAGCCTATGAAACCAAACAAGTTATGATCTTTGAAAACACAAGGATGGGACAATCATAAAAACCGACATTTCTATTTTAAAAGGAAGAAACAGAATAAACAAGGAACTGGCCCCATTTAAGTCCAAAGCCCAGCAAAGCAAACAACATTAAATCTAGAAGATTAAGCATAATCCCTCTTGGCTCCAAGTCTTGCTTTCCAGACACTAGGCTGGGGGTTGAGTCTCAGAGGCCTCAGGTAGTTCTGCCCCCAAGGTTTGAAGGTATAAACCATATCGTAGCTCCTAGGCATTGAAGTCACATGCCTACACTGCTCCCAGACTCTTTTGAATGCCTTTCTTCGGTAGCTTAGTTGTCTTGGGCAAAGGTCTACCTCTCAAGAGGCCTTGGTGAAGGCTCTCTGTGATGTTCATACAGTTCATCCACACAATTCCACTGGGTATTGTGGTACTGAGGACCTTCTCTCAGCTTTCTTCCTGTGACCGTTCTCTATCAGGACCAGAAGTGTCTGTGAAAGCCTGCTTTAAAATCTAGGTGGAAGCAGCCATATTTTCACAGGTCTTAGACTGTGTATACCTGTAAAGACCACGTAGACACCATCAAAGTCCACAGCCAATATTCCCCAAAGCAGGAGCCTGAGCTGCATTTGAACTGACTTAAGCCACACATTACTCATCACATTGAATTCATAGGAAGCCTCACTTGTTTTTTGTCCCTTCACCTGAAATGCTGAGGAATGTGGAAAAGAAGATTCTGCTATCACATGGCAGGAGGTAGAAGAACAAAACCAGGAACCAACAGCCTTCATTAACAACCCCTGTAAAGATACCTAATCTCACTTGTGAGGGATTTATCAACTCTTGTGACCTAACAGAAGCTCATCCCTGAAGTCTTGTATTAAAGTTCAGGAAGCAAAGACCTGAGTCAGCCCTGAACAGTGAAGCCACCCACAGAATCCATCCCATTTATTGTGGATATGCTGGGCCTCTTCCCCAAACCTTTGGCTTTTAATGCTCTTTTATTCTGAGCTTGAGGTTGGTAAGGAGGTCCAAAGTTTTCCAAAATGTATTGGGATCATACCCATTTCTTCCAATGAAGAATTTCTGACTTCTTTATAGTCATATTCATCTTTTTTATTGAATAGATACAAAATTAGATACTTGTTTTTGCTTCTAACCACACATATTCTTTACTCAGCCATGAAGGAGAAAGGGGAGGACGGTCTCATCATGTATTCAAACTGGGCTCTACCCCATTATTCTCCTCACAAATTGTGCTGATTGCAGGGATTGCCAGGCATAGGTTGGGATGACCCACTGCTCTTTTATTCTTTTTCATGCCTGCCTGAGGCTTTTATAAAATCTCCCTGGACTTGTGGCTCACTCCCGAAATCCCAGCTCTTGGGTGATAGAAACATGAGGACCAGAAGAAGTTTAGGGCTTGGGCTAACACTTGAACCTAAAACACACACGCATGCACACACACATACACACACACACACACACACACACACACACACACACACACACACCACTCACATAAAAAATTAAAAATAAAAACAAATCTACACAGAAATCAAGTTTTATTATTCTGTTTCTTTTTCAATCTAAGTCCCATCCTTAAAGGATTTCTCTTTTTACATTTTACTGTAAGTAGTTAGGAGAAGCCACACAGTATCCTGGGCACATTGCTGTTTAAGAATTTCTCTGCTAAATATCCATTTGGTCATGCTTTAGCTGTTCCCCACAAACCCATAGCACATGACTATATCTCCAGCCAAGTTTTTGTGCTAGTTTACAATAAAAAAGTCCTTTCTTCAGTTTCTAATGCCTTCTCCCTCATTTGCATATAAAACCTCATTAAAGTATTCTTCACTGTCTTGACCACAGAAGAATTAGCCCTTTCTCATAGCCTTATCCCCCATACTTTGATAATTAATTCTCCACTCTCATCACTCTTGGGAGGCATCTCATAAACACTGTACCTCCTAATGATACGGTTGCATTGGGGTTTGAGTTACAATATGAATTTTGAACAAACAAAAACATTCAAGCTAAAACAACCTGGAAGAAAGGAAAGTGATGCTGCTCGGTTCTGAGGATAGAGATAAGGGGGTGCTTCACCACTTCTTACCTCAGTGAAGTTTTAGCAGCTACAGGTTAAGAAACACTCCATATGTACACACTCCTTTGTGTACTTTTAAAACTTTTGGTGAAGTCTGTTCCAAAATATTTGTTGATCTTAAGTGAAACACAGTAGAAAATGAACCTAGCAGGTTAGTCTTTTCTTTGAGACATTGGTGCTGAAGGCTTGGGACTAGAAGATTCATCACCTGGGATCTTGTTAGAAAGGCAAGTTTTCAGGCCTTAGTGCTACAATATGAAATTCTGTATGCAGAACTCGGCTGTCTCTTTTCCCACAAGAATTCCAAGTGATTTTTTGTGCCCACTAAGTTGGGGAACGACTTCTCTGAGATAACCTTTTTATTTCTCCCCTGTTCTGCTTAAGACAACGATCCTGTGAGTAAATGAATACATTGGTAATAGGAGATTTGGGCCCTCAAGAGCCATAGCACACTCTGAAGATTTAATCCCTCAATTTCACGGCTCTCCTCCCCAGAAACTCATAAATGACCCACACCGGGACTTAGTAGATTATCTTGTAATATAATTCCTAATGTACTAAAATCTGGAAATCCTTAATTTAAGATGTTAGCTATCAATTCCAAGAGCTGCTACAAGGTAGATTAGATTAAATTAGGTGAATTTAGGAATTTAGGTGCTTTTGGCTTTTCTTGAAAGAATACTTCTGTTATTGACCTTTGCTACATGTATGTAGCAAGACATTATATGCCAGATAAAAGCAAATTACAGAAAATCTGTAGCGTTTGGTTCATATTATACAGAAAAATCACAACCCTTTTTTTGCATGTATATTTTCACACGCACAGAATCACACAGGAGGAAATTATTCTTAATAGTGGCTACCTGAAAGTAACAGAGCTGGACATGTCAGGCTCAGAAGTATCTCTCATTCATGAGTTGACTAGATGTCATTTCTGTTAGACATGATCAAATATGGTTAATTAAATGGTATGTGGGGGCAGGGCTGCTGGAAAGATGGAGCAGTAGTTAAGAGACTGCATTACTCTTTCAGGGTACATGAATTTGAATCCTAGCACCGACATTGGGAAGCTTGCAACTACCTGGAACTCCAGCTCCAAGGGATCAGAAGTCTCTGGCCTCTGTAGTCACCTATAGACACATATACATGAATGAAAATAAACAGAAATCTTTTAAAAAATGGAACAGTCAAGAACTACTTTATAATTTTTAAAACATGCAATCTTCTGGATACAATAATGAAATCTAACATTATACTTCTCCTTTTGCCTAGGATGTGAATTACATGACATAGTAGTGCTGTACACATTATTTGTCTTTTAGTTACTTAGGTGCTTTCTCAGATACAGGATGATTGTTACAATATTGCAGGACCTGGAGTCAAGTATCCGTGTTTTGTATAATAGTGGCCACATAGCACAAAAATACTAGTGTATGTATAAAAGAGGAACTATAAAGTGTTCTCTTTAAGTGAAAGGTGAAGTTTTTTTATTAGATATATTCTTTATTTACATTTCATTTCCCTTTTTCCTGGTTTCCCCGCCCCCCAGATGTCCCATATGTCTTTTTACCTCTCCTCCCCCCCATCCCCCTATTCACCCCTTCCCACTTCCCTGTTCTGG
>BDUI01002562.1:20735-44076 GCA_002335545.1 Apodemus speciosus | reverse complement strand
GATGTTGAACATTTTTTAAGGTGCTTCTCAGCCATCCGAATTTCCTCAGGTGAGAAGTCTTTCTTTAGCTCTGTACCCCATTTTTGATAGGGTTATTTGGTTTTCTGGGGTCTAACTTCTTGAGTTCTTTGTATACATTGGATATTAGCCCTCTGTCAGATGTGGGGTTGGTAAAGATGTTTTCCCAATTTGTAGGTTGCCTATTTGTCCTTTTGACAGTGTCTTTTGCCTTGCAGAAACCCTGTAGTTTTACAAGGTCCCATTTGTCTATTCTTTCAAACTCATTGCAATTCTATGTCGGCCTTCTAAAGGCTGATTATACGTACAATATACCATGTCTGGATGAGAAAATAATTGTAAATCCAAAATGTGTTTTGGAAATATAAATGGAAATATAAATAGAAACTTTCTGCACAGAAGCATAAAGGCTTAAACATGTAACGTTCATTTTACAAAGCATGTATTTGCCTAGATATGGAACCCATATAAAATGAAATAGTAACAATTACATAGTCCGGCCTCTTTGTTCCTCAGGTTCAAATGTTGTTAGCCACCTTAAAGATTGATATTTCTCTTAGTGCTCAAGTAAACCATTAAAAAAAATTATCTATAATCCATGCAACAATTGCAAAGTTTTGGCTCTTTCTATCTCTACACTATCATGATAACAGGAGACAGTTTTTGTCTTACCAGTTTTGGTCATTAAGGGCCACATCCCAAAGATTCTAACCCTGGTATCAAAAGCTGTTTACTCTCTTCTCCCTGTTTTTGGAAATAAATTCCTTTCTTAATGCTACTTAATAGATTTGGAGAAGCAGTGGTAATTGTTTTCAAATTTTTCTATTTGAATTTTAAAATTGTATTTTTTTGTTTATGAATGTATGAGCATTTTACCTGCAAACTTTGTACTCTTGGGGGTCACAAGGTGGAGTTGGATTTCCTGGAACAGGAATTATGAATGGCGATGATGGTGGGTGTTTATAACTGAACCTCGGTCCTCTGAAAGAACAAGTGTTCTTATCCACCAAAACATCTCTCTATCCGCACTGTGCCTACTATTTATTAATAGTCAGGGGAAAAAACTTTTTGATTTTTTTAATGTTGTGTTTATTTTCTTCTTAAATGTCAAGCTCCTGATCAGTGAAATGTTCCTTGTCAAGCCAAGTTAACAATTCATTCACTTAACTTCTTTTTTGCATGAATGACTCCTATCCATGGGAAAATATTCATTACCATACTGCTTCACATTCAATATTTTATCATCTGCTCTGCTTCTCTCATGTAGGCAGGCTCTTTTTAAACATTGATGGGCTTGTCCCCTCAAAATGTTTTAAGACATTTAAATATGACAGGGCAATTTCACTTAACGAGGAATGCACTTCTTTCTTGTGTAGCACATGCACAAAATTTGAAATGATGTGGAAGATGCCAAGAACAGAAATGGCATGATGATTCTCAAAGAAAATGCATGTTCTTTTGTGCATCCTGGAATGAACAGGGTCTTTCTTTAATCCATCCTATATAGTGGTAAAACACTAGAGGTATGGCCCCATAAACATCCAGAAGAAGCCATAAAGACCTGTTTTTAAAATTGACTTTTTAAAATTTACATAAGCAGTACAATAAAGAAGGAAACAGAAATATTCATGATCAAGAGACACAGTTAATATCTACAAATGGAATGATTTCTTAACTCAGGAGAATTCAAATGAAATACATTTACAATTATCTGTTTTCATAAATACTTCGATAAGCAGAAAACACTGTGAAGAACTCATTTAGCATGACACAATAAAGTGAATATGAAGACAAAAGAGTTTGTGTTTTTTCTTTTGACATGTCTTTTGAAGGTTTATTTTTATTTTTATTCATGTGTTGGTGTGTTATTCATGGGCATAAATGAAGGTGCCTTCAGAGGCCAGAAAATTGCATGGCATCCCTTGGGCTAAAGTTACAGGCAGTGTGAGTTACCTGATATGGGTACTGGGAACTGAGCTCGTCTTCTGCAGGAGCCAGTACACACTTTTGAGTGCTGAGCTATCTCTTCACCCTCCTGAAATAGTTCTAATAGAATCCCCCAAATAAGGGCTTGGTGGAAGGGGAAAATCAGCGATGAGGTATATGTTCAGCATGTGAAAAGCCATGGGTTTACACCTTAATGCTAAACATGAATGAAGAAAACTCATTGCTTAGATAGTTTAAAACCCTATCCTAAAGAAGATGCAACAAAGAATAATAAATCTTTCTAGGAAAAGAGGTTAATTTTGTAAACTTTCTCTAAGAAATAATAAAAACTGGTTCAAAACTACAGTTCTTTAAACAGTATCATAATGGCACATGAATGTTAAAACAAAACAAAACAAAACAATAAAACCAGCACAGTAAAATAGAGCTCACATATTTCCTAATAAGTTAGAGAAAGTTCCATTTGTATCCTGTGTTAGCACAATGACAAAAAGATTTGTGTTGTGGAATCTTTGATTTGCGCTTAGGTTTCTGATGGATTCTTTTGAATGGAAGCTTGCCCACATCCTCACAGACCAGAAGTTCCCAGGAAAAATGAATAGAAATTGTTTGCCTAAGCCATGACTTTTGTAATGTTTCCTTATCCTTATTAAATAATTATTAATACAGCATGTACTGACTTGCTTATTTTTGGTAGTATTTAGAAAGTTCCACAGTCTTTAGATTTTGTTTTTGTCAGTGCCTGGTTAAAAGAGATATCTTACTGCAGGCCAATATTCTATTTCCTTGTAGCAGAAACTTCAGATAATTTTCCTTTTAATGTAACATCATGATCATATTTTAGAAGGTTTGATTTGAGAAACAAAGGAGATAGATCTCATCTGCAAATTGTTTGTATTACCCTATAATGGATAGTATATATATATTCAAATGGTTATCATTCCTGTTTTTCTTCAGAAACATTGTGGAACTGAAATCAGAACCTAGCATGTTAGCATGTTATGTATCAGGGAAATATATATATATATATGTATATATACATATATATATATATATATATTCTCTCAGTACCCTAACCTACCTTACATATTCTTTTTCTAAGATTTATTTATTACTATATATGTACATTGTAGCTGTCTTCAGACACACCGGAAGAGGACAACATTATAGATGGTTGTGAGCCATCATGTGGTTGCTGGGATTTGAACTCATGACCTCTGGAAGAGCAGTCCAAGCTCTTAACCACTGAGCCATCTCTCCAGCCCTTATATATTCTTTTTTAAAGCTTCATTTATAATATGTCAAATCATATCTATATCTGAGTACATATATAGGAATATTGCCTTCAACCTATAAGAACTACAGTGGAAACATTTGAAAAACACATTTATCATGTTAACTTTTATTAATCAAAGGCATCTAAAAATATTTGATGAGAATACTATCTAAAATTTATTTCTTTCAAAAGTATTTTAGAATTATCTCAAAGAACCTTCTTTCAGACTGGCTATTTTTCTAATAGCCTATATTTAAATAAAACTATGTTTTTATAATATACTTCCTACTTGTTACTCATTTTTTAACTGTGTAAGGTTAAATAGACATTGAATTGTGATATATGCATATATATTTGAAAATTAAATGGTTACATAAATGCATGACTGCAAAAGAAACTTTGCACAAAATTAGAAAAGAACTGGAATTACAATAATTTGAACATCTCTCTGATGAGCCTACCATGTAAATGTTGAGAGAAAAAGTGTTCTGGAAGAAAAATACATTCTCTATAAAGATATAAGGGAAGTTCAACTAACTAGAAATTCAGTATGGATAGAGGTTGGACAAGTTTAGTCATTACCTTAAACTGAAGTGGTTATAGTAGTAAGGACCAGATTATATAGGAGCTTGAAATCTGTGTAAAATGTTTTGTGTTTATAGTAAAGGTGAATGAAAGTTGCTATAGGTTAGCAGGCAGAATACATTATGATAAAATTAAAGGTTTCAGTGAGTCATTTGCTTGAGTATGGACAGTGTAGGAAGGGAGATGGATCCACAAGAATGGATGTAGACTGTAGTCAGCCATAATTTCTGAGAGTCAGAAGCATGCTCCAAATAGTCAAATAAATCTTTTAAAGGCAAGTTTGATCTCAAAATTCCACGACTAATGCACTCATATTGTGTCCCTAATGTGATGGTTTGAATGAGAATGAACCTCATATACACATATAGTTAAATATTTGGTCTCTCTTTGGTGAAACTGTTTTGGAAAGATTAGGATGTGCCATTTTACGGAAGGTTTGCCACTGGGGATGGATGGGCTTTGACGTTTCAAAGCCTAAGTATTTCTCTATTTTATATAATGAGTTAAGAAGAGATTGTTTTGTTTAATTATTTAGTGGGGGTGTAAATAATTTTTGGTATCAAAACAATGATGATGTGCTAGCACAGCAGGTTAATGTGCTTGTCTGCCAAATCTGGCAACCTTTTATTTTTATTATTTTTATTTATTTTCTATATTCTTTGTTTACATTCCAAAGACTTTCCCCTTTCCCAGTTCCCCTCTCACCATATGTCCCATAAGTCCTCTTCCCTCCACCCATTCCCCAATCACCCTCCCCCCCACCATTTCTCTGTTCTGATATTCTCCTACAAAACTGGATCCAGTCTTTTCGGGACCAGGGTCCTCTCCTTCCTTTTTCTTGGGAATCCTTAATTAGATTCCAAGGACCAAATGGTGGAAGGAGAGAACTGACTGTTCAAGTTGTCCTCTGACCTCTACTTGGTTATGTACACACACACACACACAAACACACACACACACACACACACACACACAGACACACACACACACACACACACACACACCACAAGGGAAATGTTTTTTAATCATGGTGATGGCTACAAGAAGATTGCCTCCTGTGGTTATGGAGAAGCCAGAATATTTGTCCACCTGTAATGTTGTGAGTCCACATAGGCTGGTTGATGGCCGGCTAGTGATCTGTATTTTGAGCATGAGTAGATTGCAAACAGACTTTAGGAAATAGTCTCCAAAAGAGCTCAGGGCTCTCAAAATGAACAGGTAAATAAACCAAGAGAATAAACATGCCTAAAATAGGGAGAAAAGAATTTCATTCAGTAGCTAAATCTGTTCTAATGAACTGAACAACCATGAGAGCAATGATAAGGTTCAAGACCACTGATACTTCTGAAATGGGTAACTAGAAGGTCAATAATTAGTAGGTAGCTTCTAGGAGAAGAATTAGCCTTTCTTTTGGAGCATGCCAACTACTGAGAAATGGCTGAGCAAGGATGGATTTAAAAGAGTTAAGACTTCCGCCAAATGGAAACCCAAGACAATGTGGAGTCAGGGGGAAGATAAACCAGAAGATTGACTCACAGGCAGAAAGGGTCCTGGCTATCTCAAAAAGCTGAGTTGGGAGTCTGAGTTTAAAGATGTTTTTCTTTTCCTAGAAGTCATGAGAGGAAGGAAAGGAACTTGCATTGTTTTAAAACAGTAGTAGTCAAACTTAAGTGCCTTTCAGTTTGAGCAAGTTTACTTTGAGATGTTATCATTCTTTATTTCTGCATGTGCTTTATTATCCTTTAGTTTATGTTTAAATGCCCTGGTTACAATGAGTTGTCAATCTTATCTTGACAGAACTCACAGTAAAGGATTTTCTGCATATCAGTCAAGCTAGATCCGTGATCTGAATATCTGGCGGAAGCCACCCAGGAGCAGTAAGTTGATCTGGAGGCATGGGGAAAACAAAGGTCTTACAAATTCTCAGACAATTGTGAAGCAAGGGTATGCTTCCTATGGCAATTTGTCCCCTCACTTCAAAATCAAAGAGGCCCAACGCAGAAAAACAGGGTGGCTTAAAAAAATGAAGAAAGACAAAACCTCATGTTAGAAGTCACATGTTAGAAGGCCACAAGTCTTGGAATTTGCTTATAGACAATATTACATGGGAGAGGTGAGATGGGAGTATTGCCAAGAGTTGGAAACTAGCTTGAACTACCCACTGAGGTCTAGGCCAGTAAAACAGAATAACAGACAAATAAACAAAACTGAAACAAATCAACATCCATAGAGAAGCAATTCCTGTGCCTACAGAGCAACTCTCCTTAGGCCAAGCTGGGACCAATCAGAAGGAATAAAAGCAGAAAGAAACTGCACATTGACTCTGTGTCTCAGGATTCTGTAAACACTTATGCGTGGCAAGGAAGAAAACATACTCTTTGGATTTGAACTTTCCCAGTTTCTACGAACAGTTTGAGGTAAAATTCTAAGGTTGTTTTGTTTTTTTGGTAGATGGCCCAAGGCATGTTCATGCAGTATTTTGTTCCTTTCAAACAATAGTAAATAAAAGACTCTGCAGTTAAATGTAAATAAACAATGAAAACTTTACTTTTATGATACATGTTTATATAATTCACAGCTTGGGATATCCAAATATACAAAACATAATTGGCAATATTCTTTCTACAACATCAATTAGGTAAGATTTATATTTAAAATAGCACTATGTTTTTTCTTCCATGAACATGGCATACAAGACCAACTTATATATTAATCAGAAAAATACAAGGCCACGCATGGTAGCACATATCTTTAATCCCAGCACTTATAAGGCCATGATTGGTGGATCTTTAAAGGCCTGCTTGGTTTGCATAGTGAGTTCTAGGACATCCAGGGCTATTTTATATTTAAAATAGCACTATGTCTGTTTTTTCCCATGAACATGGCATACAAAACCAAGTTATATCTTAGTCAGAAAAATACAAGGCCAAGCATGGTAGCACATATCTTTAATTCCAGCACTTACAAGGCCATGATTGGTGGATCTTTCAAGGCCTGCTTGGTTTGCATAGTGAGTTCAGGACATCCAGGGCTATGTAAAGGTGCCCTCTCTCCAAAATAAACAAACATAAAAACTGAGAAAGGAAAATAATGCAAAAACATTTTGGCTATTTGAGTCTGGTATCCAGTTCTGCCATGGATGTAAAAGTCAAGACTAAGAAATGTTTCATACTTTAGAATCACCATGCTACTTATTTTTTTTTTTTTTTACTGTGGATACTTCTTTGAAATAAGTGTCACTTCGGTGTGTATATAATGTATGTTTTTTAATGGTTTTACTTACAGCAAAAGTTCCTCTGACTTACTCAAACTTCTCATGATTTTCAATGAAAATGATATATGCTAATAAGAGAAAAGTAAGTCAGGATGGGGGAAAGTACGGATTGGCACAAACTCATCTGAAGTGAACTTTATCAGAAGAATTTGAGCCTTAAATATATCATCTTCTAAGGGATCCCTGGTATTACTTGGAAACTTCATAGAAATGACTGGCTCTTCTAGGTGGCTCCTTCAATGCATTGCCTGTAAGCTCTAACTTCATGTTCGACTTCTACCATCTTGCTATTCTCTGACTATTTATGATTCTTCAATTAATATGTTGACATCATCTCTTGCAAAGAAGTAGAACTAGGAGCTAGAGATATTTGGCAAGTGGTTTTGTGATGAGAGTGGATCCCCCATGGATGAGATGACTGTCATATAAGAGAGATAGCAGAACTTCTTTACTCATTCCCCGGGATGGCAGAGGAAAAATGATCCTATCTGTAAAAAACGTAAATGTGATTCACCTATCACTAAATGTTTTGTTTCATGCCTTGATTTTAGTCTTTTTAGCTTCAAGAATCGTTAGCAGTAAACACATGTTGATTATAAGATATAAACTACCCAGTCTACTATATTTTGTTAGAGCACTCTGAAAGGACTAAGTCTTCTTGTTCAAATCAATGGAGGAAGTGCTTCTGTTACCCAAATCTCTTGGGATCTTCCAATGTAGAATTATTATGTTTATTATTACCAGATGCATGTACATGACATATGTGAGCATATGTTGCCTCAGTACATACATGTGTATGATAGAAATATGTGAAGTAATTTTTTTATTGCACCTTTAAGTGGGTTGCAATAATGAAACTCATGTTGGTAGACTGATGCCTGTTAAGCTATATCACTGGTCCTCTGCCAATTTTGAATACTTTAAATTCAGCGTTATCTCATACCACAATTTTACATTATCTGAATATTGAGACTAGTAAAATATTTCTTTCCTTAACACTTAGAGGTTGAATTATGCCAGCAATAGGTTTGACAATGCGTCTCTTTCTTCTTGTTTACTAAGTTTAAGAGAGAGCCTCCTTCTTCCTTCTGAGTACTTATGTAGGCTCTTTGGCTGGATCTAGAAACACAACATGTTCAAGAGCTGATTAACAAGACAAAACYATAAATGATTAATTAAATAAAAGGGTTTATTCCTTTTTATTCTATGAGGTTTACCTGTATGTATGTTCATCAAATGTGTTGCTGGTATATGTAAAGGTCATAAAAGAACACAAGACTTTCTAGAACTAGAATTACAGACAACTGTGAGCCATGTTGTGGGTGCTGGGAACTAAACCAGGTATTCTGCAAGAAAAGTCATCTCTCTAACCCAAGTTTTATTAATGTTTACATGTGCAGGGACTATTCTCAATATGGTGAAGTCCAAAGAAACAACAAAAAACACAGTAAGTGTGGGAACACATAAGGAGACAAACTGCTATGTGGTCTAGAGTAGTCAATTCTAGCAATGTTACTTAGAGATACATGGAAGGTGGCTTATGATTTTAGTAGAAGATAACCTTTTCTTCAGAACTTGTTCATTTGGTACCATTCTAGTTCTAATAACCTAGTATCATCTGGTGGTCAAAGCTATTGTTTTCTGGACCTATGTTAAAGATCCCACCCAAAAGAACTTTTATAGCTTGCTACACATTGGAGAAAGACAGACTAAACGACATTAACAGTCCTTCAAGAATTTCACCTTGAAGTGATCAAAGTATCAATTGGTGTATTTAAAGATGACCCATGTTTAACTCCGTCATTATCATCAGCATGCAGCATGATTTAATGCCTAACATTTTCTTTACTACAGTCCTCTTTCTCTCTCTCCCTTCCTGTCATCATGAGTGACACACCAGATGATACTGTTATGCACAGGAAGATTTGGGATGAGTGACTGTCAGAAATATTTTGACCGTGTGAAAGGACATTTGCGGAATGTCATGGCATCATTGCCTCCTGCCCCTCAGAGAATGTGGCATTCATTACTGGGCTCTTGCCACTCTACTCAGCATACCAAAATGAGTTCCTGGCTTCATTGTGAATTACTGAGTACCAAAATAATATCCTTACCTTATGTATTGGAATGCACTTATTTTTATATTTTGTTGTATGCCCTACTTTAAACTTTAGATGACTGCTTACGTATGACTTAGGTGCAGTCTCCAGACCTCTTTGGTAAACCCTACTCCCAGAATTAGAATACTACCCACCCCCGAGTTACTCTGATATTTGTGCTAAAGTTCACAATGTGAATTTGATACCATTAAACATGAGCTATGTACTTGCAGTGTTTACTGAAATCCTTCAGTCCCCTATCACTTTTCTTAGATTTCAAAGTTATGGAATTGTCCAGTGTGTTTGCTCAGAATGACCTGAAATGACTCAAGGGTTATTCTGGTCAAGATTCTACTGCTAGTTACATTGGCCTACATGTTTTAATGTGATTTGAATTACCAATATAAATGACTTGAGTTCACATTATTCTTGTCTCTTTTCCACTGTAATAATATTATATTATTTTCCAGAAGTTTCATCAACCATTCTTGGGGTTTTAATTTTGAACATGCTAGATTTAAAATTGGCAGTGTGTTTTAT
Organism: Apodemus speciosus; assembly: GCA_002335545.1. NCBI lineage: Eukaryota > Metazoa > Chordata > Mammalia > Rodentia > Muridae > Apodemus > Apodemus speciosus. The sequence continues at coordinate 34,337 of BDUI01002562.1, read as the reverse complement.
AGCATTATTCATTAACTGTTAGTTTCCCAGGTGCTTTTGATATTATTTTATATTCTCATACTCCAAGTCATAGTAACCACAACAAATTTTAAAATATGATTATTTTTGCCATTTCTTTTCATTTATTTAGATGTCAGAATTTAGGACTCACTATGACTATGTGAATAGCTAGACTGTAGGAAAAGACATTGATAGTTTCAGATGCCAGTTTATCAGTAGTTATGCTAACAAGTAAAATAGATGACTGTGTATGTTGCAAGTTTTCAAGACTGGCTCTGAAAATACTCTTTTTAGGAGATTCTGAGCACACATCTACTTATCAGCCATCTAATAATTACCAGGGAAGTATTGGCAAGAGCAAGAGTTGATATTAGTTAAGGTCCTTTATGGATCTGCAGACATTGTTCCTGGTAAGTGGAGGGCAAGTCTGCCTTAAGTGATGGTACTTGCTGGCCTGGCAAGGGTAGCTTGATGACATTGTCACCTGAAGAAAGGAAGGGAAAGAAAATATAAAATAATCATGGCTATCTAGTTTTCTGCCTTTCTACAAACCTATCCTTGCCCCAGACTTTTAGTTTTGATAGCCTGGTTGCCACTCCACTATTTACCCAGCAACAATATTGTTATTATCTTAGAATATTCTCTATGAGCATGGTTGAAGTATAATTCTAAAACATCTTAATCCCTTTACAGCTTCTTTAAGAAAGTTTTTCTTGAAGAATTTTTGGGTGACTTGCTCTAATTCTGATAATCATATCCAATCTTTTGTGCTGGGTGTTTTCTTTCTTTTTTAAATTTATTCATTTATTTATTTTTTATTTTCGAATTCTTTATTTTTTTATTAGATAGATTCTTTATTTACATTTCAAATGATTTCCCCTGTCCTGGTTCCTGCCCCCTGAAAGTCCCATAAGCCCTCTCCCCTCCCCCTGTTCCCCAATCAACCCCTTCCTGCTTCCCTGTCCTGGTATTCCCCTACAGTGCTGCATTAAGCTTTTCCAGGACCAGGGGCCTCTCCTCCCTTTGATGTCCAACAAGGGCATCTTTTGCTGCCTATGCATCTTGAAAACAGTGTTTTCCTGAGATGAAGCCTATTACAGATTTCATGGCTTCATTGAGAAATCCCTGAAAACTCGATATTCCTCACTCTCCCTTTTTGTGATTATTCATTATCTTGATTACACACCCTTGTGAATGTACCATGTATGGCTCCTTGAGGCAGAACAATGTTAACTGAACTCTTTCATATCTGAAAATACTTTGAAAGCCTTCCCTTATATTTGCCTTGGCAGAAACTACTACATCAGAGATAATTTGCCCTTAAATTCTGAAAGTGCTGGCTGAGTGCTGCCTTGGGTCAATGTTTTCACTTGTAGCCCATGGTGTTCTAAGATTTCACTACTGTGTGTTCCAGTGTGGTCTATTTTTATTATCGCACTTGACACTTGGTAAATTCTCCCAGGAGGGAAATTCATGCCCTTGCATAATTTCCTTTATTTTTTTAATTTCTAAAGTCTCTCTGTAAATGTTACTATCCAGATGTTGAAAATCCTAAGTTGATACTCATATTGATCTTCTATTTGCTCTTTGTGTGTGTGTATGTATGTGTGTGTGTGTGTGTGTGTGTGTGTGTGTGTGTGTGTGCATGCACAGGCATGCATGCATGTATGGAGATGAGAGGACAACTTGTAGGAGTCAGTCATTGTCACCATGTAATTCCTTGACACAGGCCTGGATACACCCTCTACCTGCAAAGCCAGCCATCTCATCAGCCCCCCTTCCTTTGTGTTGTTAATATTTTGCACCAATAAATGATTGAATGTGCTTTATTCTTTCTCTATTCCACTGTAATAATATATTATTTTCCAGAAATTTCCTCAACCCCTCTCTGGACTTGAATTCTGAATGTACTAGATTTTAAAATGTGGGCATGTTTTGTAGCATGATTCATTAACCATTTCAGGTTCTAGGAGATTTAGGGTGTTTTGATGTTTTATCACTTGTATTTTTATCTTATTTTTTGTTTCCAAAAACGTTTTCTTGTTTTCCAAAGGTCATTCTGGTTTTGTAGCCACAGTGTTCACTTCTCAGAAAAGTGATACTATTGAAGTGTTCCCACCATTTCCTGAATCTCTCACCAGTTTTCTTCTCTCCGATTGTTTTCATTTCTCCTTATTCGTTTCTCATTCTTTTTATAAAAGTTTTTTAAAGATTTATTTATTTTATGTATATGAGTCCACTGTAGCTTTCTTGAGATACACCAGAAGAGAGCATCGGATCCTATGGTTGTGAGCCACTATGTAGTTGCTGGGAATTTAACTCAAGGCCTCTGGAAAAAGTCAGTGCTCTTAACCACTAAGCTATCTCTCCAGTCCAAAAATAATTTTACAATTTATTTATTTAATATATATTACGACATCATCCCATACACACTAGAAGAAGGCATTGGATCCCATTACAGGTGGTTGTGAGATACCATGTAGCTGTTATGAATTGAACTGTGGTCCTCTGGAAGAATAGCCAGTGCTCTTAACTGCTGAGCCATCTCTCCAGTCTCTGTTTTCTCGTTCTTAATGGCAGATCTGTACTTTACAAGACACTAAGACATTGTTTTGTGTCTATTTTTCTTTAGTCCAATGAACTTTAAAGATATCAAGATGGCTGAAACTCATTTTTTTTTATTCATTTAAATGAGTGTATACAGCATTAGGTTAAATCATGGCATTTTCTAACAAAATTATTCTCCTTTTCACATCTTCTCCACCCTTCGGACACACCCTTGAGCTCTCCCACTTACATCTTTCTCCTTTCATATCTTATGTGTTTTAGTGCCTCTTCCTGTTTTCCCAACATCTACTTGCCCCCAATTGTGGCCCAATCTACATCCATTTCCAATTATCCACACACATATAAACAGTATATACTAGGACCTAAATAAGAGAAAGAACAAGTGATTTTTGTCTTTCTCATTTTGGATTGCTGAGTTTAATAGAATACTTTCCAGATCCATAAAACATTCTTTATTTGGGGTGGGGTGTTGTTGTGTGTGACACAGTTACGACTACATAGCTATGCTTGACCTAGAACTCTCTATGTAGATTAAGCTGGCTTTGAACTAACAGGGATCCTTTTGCCTCAGTATATTGAATGCTGGGAATAAAGGCATTCACCACCATGCTTCACCTCTATTAATTTTCTTGGTACTCATTTTTCTTTTTGGTTTAAGAATATTCAATTGTGCTCATGTATGACATTTTCTATATCCATTGACATAATGATAGATATCTAGGCTGTTTCTATTTTCATGTTATTATTAGCAATAAATACGGATATACTAGTTTCTCTGTGGTAAGGGATGAAGTTCTTTGGGTGTATACCCAGAAATGGTATAGCTGGATCATAGAGTAGCTTTATTTGATTTTTTTTGAGAAGCCTCTTATATTCATTTCCATAATTATTATACTAGTTAAAACTTCTGCCTGCAGCAAGTATGGCTTTCTTCTTTCTGTGTATTATCAGTACACTCACTGTAGCTGTCTTCAGATACCCCAGAAGAGGGCGTCAGATCCCATAACAGATGGTCGTGACCACCATGTGGTTGCTGGGATTTGAACTCAGGACCTTCGGAAGAGCAGTCAGTGCTCCTACCCACTGAGCCATCTCTCCAGCCCCCTGTGTATTATCAATAATATTTTTATTGCAGCTTTTTTTAATCATAGCTACTCTAACTAGGGCATGATAGAATCTAATCATTTTAGTGTGCCTTTTCCATATGTCAGCAAAAGTTGAACATAGTTTAAAGTACTTATAAACCACTTACCTTTCTTCTCTTGAAGCTCATTTAATGACTTGGTAATTTTGTGTTTTAAAAATGTAATCTCTTGGGTGGAGAGGTGGTTCAGTGGTTCAGAGCACTGGCTGTTCTTCCAGACATCCTGAGTTCAGTTCCCAGCAACCACGTGATGGATCCAAGGCCTTCTTCTGGTGTGTCTGAAGACAGCTACGATGTATTCATACACATAAATAAATATATCTTTTAAAAATGTTATCTCTTGCTATTCTTTATGTATTCTAGATCTTTCCCCCTTACCTGAATTACTGCTGGTAATGATAATAACTATCTTCCATTATGTAGACTGTCTGCTTACACTTCAGATATTATTCCTTACTGTATGAAAACTTTTAAACTTCAGGTAGTTTCCTTTCTTTGGGATACTATTTCTCATGTTATTGGATTCCTTCTCAGATAGTTCTTATGTATACCCATGTATTAAAATCTTTTTCCTAAGTTTACTTCTAATAGTTTCACCATTTCTGATTTTAAATTAAGGCATTTGACCCATTTTGAATTGTGTGTATGTGGTGTGTGTGTGTGTGTGTGTGTGTGTGTGTGTGTGTGTATAAGAGATATAGATTTAACTTTATTCTTCTATAGGTAGACTTAGAATTTTGCCAGCACATTTGTCAAATAGGTTCTTTTCCCTAGTGTATTTTTGACACTGTGTTGGTTTGAATAGGAAAGGCTCCCATAGATTTATGCATTTGAATGCTTGGCAATAAGGGATGGTGCTATTAGGAGGTATGGCCTTATTGGAGAAGGTGTGGTCTTTTTGGAGGAAGTGGGTTATTGTGGAGGGAGGGCTTTTAGGTCATAAATACTGTAGCTATGCCCACAGCAAAACACATCCAGTCTCCCCCTGGCTGTCTTTGGATGAAGATGTAGAACTCTCACCTCCTGTAGCCTCATGCCTGTCTGCAAACTGCCATGCTTCCCTTCATGATGATAATGCACAAAGCTACAAGCCAGCCCAAATTAAATGTTTGCCTTTCTAAGAGTTGCCTTGGTCATAGTGTCTTTTCAACTAGCCTATTTCACAGCAGTAAAACCTTAAGATAGACATCCTTGCTAAAGTTAAGCAAAATATATATTTAACAATTTTCTACTTAATAGTTTACATTCTACAGAAAAAAGTAGTCTAATTAGCTATCAGGAATTACAGGCCAGTCTGTTGGGATTCTGGGATTCATGCAAACTGTGTATACAACTTGAACTACTTGACACACAGAGTATTGTAACCATTTAGACCTTTTTAATGTCCACCCTAGTTACTGAATGATGACACTGAGGCTTATGGCCTTGGCTTAAGCTTACTTCCCAACTAGCTCTTAATCTATATTAGCCAATTTATATTATTTATGTCTGCCCTGTGGCTGGTTAGTTACCTCCCCTCAGTTTCATGTGTTCAAATTCATCAGAGTCTTGGTGGCGAATCTTCCTTTGTATGATTTTTTCCCAGAGTCTCTCTGTCTGCTGGATGTCCTGCAATTCTCTCTTGCTTAGTTAGCTATTGGACAATCAGCTCTTTACTGACAAGTGAATGATTTTATACAATGCACAAGAAAATATCCCTACATACTTTATACTCGAATGTTTAGAGTAGAAACTCACCTGTCTTGGTCAGCGTTTTTGTTGCTGTGAAGAGACACCATGACTACAGTAATTTTAAAGGGAAGTATATAATTGAGGTCTGGCTTGCAGTTTCAGAGGTTTAGTCCATTATAATCGTGGCAGGGAGCATGGTGGCATGCATGGCATTGGAGCAGTGGCTGAGTGCTACATCCTGAACCTCAGATCAAGAGAGAGAGAGACCCTTGGCTTGACATGGGTTTTTGAACCCTCAAAACCCATTTGCAATGAGACACATTTCCTCCAACAAAGCCATAGTTCCTAATAATTCTAATCCCTTCAAATACCGACAGTCTCTTGTGTTTAAGCATTCGATTATATGAGTCTTTCTGGACAGGGGGAACATCTTGTTAAAACAATCACATCACACTAGTTAGTATCCACATAAACCTTTTCAGGAAAATGATACCATCGGTCTTTAATTTGTGCAGAAGTAAATGGAAATGATTTATGAAGCATATGAGTGAACTTAGGAGAAGATGTTCTGTACTGTAGCTTCCATTTGATATATCTTACTTTAGTTTTAACCATATGCCTGCCTGTAAAGATTCTTTTTTTTTAATCATTTATTTTATGTATGTGAGTATACTGTAGCTGTCTTCAGACACACCAGAAGAGGGGGTCAGATCCCATTACAGATGGTTGTGAGCCACCATGTGGTTGCTAGGAATTGAACTCAGGACCTCTGGAAGAGCAGTCAGTGTTCTTAACCACTGAGACATCTCTCCAGGCCTTGTAAAGATTCTTGATGTATCAAAATTGTAAGACTTTTTTGAGTTCTGTAATATGAGCTGTCTTACCATTGTTGGTTTCTCCCCAGTTTTAATATTATCTACTCTGTTAAGCTTATTATCACCTCTCTAGCTTTATTCCAACTTAAACAATTTCTGCTGACATTTCTCTCATATTACCATCTATATGTATATGTGTAAGTGTATGTGTATGTGTATGTATATATATGTAACTGCATATGTATATGTATGTTTTCATGATCTTCTTTTTCTTCTTTACTTTAGTTGTTCAACCTTCTATACTCTCATTTGCTTTAATAGCTACTTAATATATCATAATATATATGGACAGATTAATGATATATAAACTATTTATCATTTGTTATGCCTGTGTCCCAACAAGTCAGAATATGAATCAATTATATTGGTTGCATATGGACTGAAAGTCCCTTTTCAGATTCATAAATTTCCAGTTGCTGGAGAGTTTCAGTATTTTGCCAGTCAGTTACCTGTCATTCTGAACACTGGCAAGATGTCATTGAGGAATGTGCCAAAAATCTATGTGATAAATCTTCTACTGATATTTATTTAGATTTTTAGATTTTGTTGAAGTTTAATGCAATGTGCATGTGACTACATTAAATATAACTTTTTTCTGTAATTAGGAAAGTATTTTTAGAATATCTGGTACATATATGTTTGTATGGTACATGTATATGTATGCATGATATGTGTTTGTGTTCTTGTGGGCACATATGTTTAACAAACAGGCATGGAGGCCAGAGGATAATCTTGAATGTTTGTCCTTATCTTCCACTATGTTTGCTTCAAGGACTCATTCTTGTTTGTTACTAGCTGGACTATGAAGACTCTGTTGTCTTACTTCCCATTTTACAGTAGGAACACTGAGGTCATACACAAGGACTACTGAGCCTGGCCCTACATGTGTTCTAGGAATGTGAACCTAAATCCTCACACTTATGTGACAAGTGCTTTACTGACTGAGCCATCTCAACTCTAAAGTGTTGCTTTTTCATGATGCTTTCCTATTTTTTTTTTATCTTGCAAACAAGCAGGGGAAGCTAAACTCACAAGTGAGAATGAGATGTCAGTCTTACCAGGCTAATTAATCATCGTTTTAGTAAAGTTAACATTGAACTTAATCTTTTTCTTTTATTTTACTTTTCATTTTTAGGAGAGAGCATTTTATGTAGTTTTAACTCCCTATGTAGCCAAAAATGACCATGAACTCTGGATCCTTCTATTTCCACTTCCCAAGTATTGGGTTACAGACATGTGCCCTAATGTCCAGCTAAACTCCTTCATTTTTTAGGGTTAGTACTTAGAGTTCTGCTGTAAGACAATGAACAGTGTATCCTTCTTGCCCATTTGTACTGATGAGAACTAAAATAAAAGTTTTGTATTTATATGTCAAACAAACTCAGAGAAGTACACTACAGACATATTTACTGGATTCAACCATCTAAGTCACATGCTGTTGAATTACTCGTGTGTGGCATTTGTTTGCTTGTTCCCCCCACCCCACATTCTCCATTTGGAATGGAAGAAGTGACACAAATGGATACAGGCAGAAAGACTAATAATGAAAGATTGGTTTATCCAAAGGAATAGGAAAGGCAAAGCCAAGCCAAGCCAAGCAGAAAAGTTTTACAGCATATTAGTTCTACTAGTATAAACATGACTGTAGTGCTGCTACTGGCCACAGCAGCAGAGGACTGAAGTCTGTCCTACCAGGTTGTAGCAAGGTTTTCCAACCTACTTGACAAAGTGGTGTCATAGAAGGCAAAGTAGGATTCTAAGGCATCATTACTGGCAGGTAGTGAAAACTTCTCACATGCCAATAGAGAACACCTGCAAAGCCTGGACTTGTCCTACCAAACAGCAATAATGAAGCACTTCTTCCACTTCTACTGGAGCAGTATGAAAAGATAGCTAGTGTGGAACTAATATCAAAGTCATAAGACACAAATAGACTTGATGATAGAGCAAAAGTAATGACATAAAGAAAACACAGTGGTTAAAAAACACCCAATGAAGCAGGGGGCTGGAGAGACAGATCAACAGTTGAAAAAAACACTTGCCACTCTTGCAGAGGACCTGGGTTCCATTTGTAGTACATACACAGCAGCCCATAATAGTCTGCAGCTCCACTTGCAGGCACTCTGATTTCTCTGCTAACATTTGCTGGAACCAGGTATATGAATGGTGCACATACATACATTCAGGGGAAGGACCTGAACTCATAAAATATAAAGAAACAAATCTAAAAATTGGGGAAAACATGCTGAAGTTGACCTCTGGACTCTATCGATACATATATGAGCATGTGCTCCTACATATGTACAAACATGTACACATGAATAAAATAACTACACATAAATGAAAAAAATACACAGATTTTAGTAATCCATAGATCAGGGTAGAAGTTGTATATGGTGTGCCTCACCTTCCAGAGTGCTGGGATTTCACTTCTGTGTTATAACAGTAAGCTGGCTTTCTTTGGTATTGCAGTATGTATATTATTTTTTGCTTCATTTTCTACTCGGAGCTTCTCTGTGTGCCCAAGAGCACACTCAGGAGAACAGATGGTGTGAAAGACAGGAAAAGAAGGGTTCCATTGCTAGTTCCAAACAGTTTGGGCATCCTTCTTTATACTGCTTTGAGCCACATTTGGTTACTCCTCACATTACCCTGTATACCAGTGCCCTCTTGTGAAAGATATTATTATGGGGGCATGCTTATGAATATTTTCTATCATTTTTTTCAATGAACGCAGGAAGTAAACTGCAAAACCATGTTTGAAAGCATCCTTTGACCATCAGATTCTCCTTCCTTTTATTTTTGTTTTGTTTTTGATTCCCTTTACATTGAAACTCTTCTTCAAGTAATCTATTTCAAGGCGTTCTTATTTTCCTTTAGGTTATTAAACATATAACTATGACTTTGGTTATGATGAATCTGAAAAGTCTCTCCCAACTCCTACCAAAAATACAGAGTGCATGGGGAAATAAAGAATCATTTGAATCCCTAGATTTTGTCTCGTTGACTTTTGTGGCTTGCAATATGGCAGACGGAGGAGAAGAAGTACTACCCAGAGGCCAGAATGAACTTACTGCTTACTGTTTAACTCCAAGGCTTATTACTGGATGCTGAGTCAGAAGCAAGTCTGGAAAACATTTCCACAAGGCAATGTTTTCTTAGCGGAGTGAACTTTGGCTTCCTTGTCTGAAAGAAGAGACTGATAACCCTACCCATAATTAATATTACTTTTGAGACAAAGGTAACAGATTGCAAAAGGAACTGCTAGGCTGGAAATAGTAGAATGGGCTGCTGCAGATCAGGGAATCATCAAAAAGAACAAAGGTATGAAGGAAGTGCATAGTAGGCATTAGAATGAGGAAGACCAGGGGGAGGGAAAATGACATGTGGGACATTTGGGGGGTGGGGAACCAGGAAAAGGGAAATGAAATGTAAATAAAGAATATATCCAATAAAAAATCAAAGATAAAAAAAAAGAATGAGGAAGACCTAAAGGCTTGTCCATGTGCTATGCAATGCCATGTCCATGTATAATGCTAACATTGCTCACATTTAATATTTCCTGTGTCCTGGGCACTATGTTAATCTTGTGTCTGTCAGAGTCTCAGCCCCTACATGAATGAGGCAATATTTGCTCCCTGCATTTTACAGAAGGAAGAATTGAGATAACATAATGTGCAGAGAGGCGGAGACCTTGGAACGGTCAGCCCTACGTGGAATATTCGCATCAACACCGCCCCCTCAGTGCTCAGGGTACTATGTGGAAGATGAGGCAGAAAGATTGGAAGAGCCAGAGGGAATGAATGACACCAAGGAAACAGTGTGTCTTCCAGACACAAAAAGACTGACACACATATGAACTCACAGATCTGTAGTCACATGCGCAAAGCCTACACAAGTACAAGTCAGCTGGGGTTCCAATGCTCATGAGGGGAATGTGGACACAAGCTTCCATTCCTAACCAGGCCACTATCTCCAACTGACAATCACTTGCACATCAAATATTAGTGTTCTCCAATTGAGTCTCACTGGATATTCAAACCACACTTAAGGGCAGGCTCCAGGCCCAGCAGTAAAAGGCTAACACAAAACGAACTGAATGGTATTTTTGTAGACTTTTTGTCTCATATTGCTTTGTTTGGGTGTTTTTACATTACTGGTCTTCTGATTTTGTGTATTTAGGGGATTTGCTTCTGTGCATGTATGTCTCTCCATTTGGATTTGTTTCTCATGCTTTTTCTTTCTTCCTTTATATTCTGCTTTGTTTTCATGCTTGTTTGAGGGGGAGGGAGAGGAAAGAAGGCATGGAGTTGGATGGATGTGGAGGTGGGAAAATGGAAGGTTTGGGAGATGAAGAGGTAAAACTGTGATCAGAGTATATTATATAAAAATTATTTTCAATGAAAAAGAAATTTAGAGGCAGAGTGAGAGTTTACCTAGAGCACGTATGAGCAAAGTATAAAAATGTGTATGAATGCATCACAATGAAATACATTATTTTTATGCTAACCAAAAAATAATGAAAAACATAAACCAAATTGTTCTTGGGATTTTTTTTTTCACCTAAACTATTATTTAGTATGATATCACCAAGGAGAGATTAGCAAGTGACAGGGACAGGACTTGAAGCTAGACTGTCTGGCACCAGAACTTTTATGCTTAAAGACTGTAGTGTGCTGTCTCTAATGTGTCAGTCAAGAATCTGCCCAAGCACCATCCATATTCACCCATTAACACCACTTCAAAGGACATTTGACAGTTTGTGGATTTTCTATGTAGAATTACCATTCAGTTGTCTTACATGATGTGGGCATTAAGTGATTCAAGTTTGCAATTTCCACCCCCCTACAAAGATCTGAAGCTTTATCCTTCAAGGGTTAGAGGACAAAATGATTGTTTATAGTAGAAATTGTACTAAAATACACTCTAAGCATCACTGCTTTTATAAAGTGTTTTTATGAATATGATTGATTTGAGGCTTTATACATGTCAACTATTTTGCTGTTTTGCATAATAAGCCTTCAGAAACCACTAATATTGAGGGCACCTTAGGCACCTAGAGTACCTACATTTGCATTCACGTTCTTTTGTTCTGATGACTCTAACTCCACAATTATCTCAGTTGTTAGTGGAGGCTTAGCTTTGGCCATAAGTCCTCAAATCACTCACTGCATGAGGCTTCATTTCTTTTCTCCATCACTGGAGTCTCTATGCTCATGTCACTAAGTGCTTGGTACATGCCACCTTTCCTGTTCTTTGAAGCATCAATGATCTTTCCCTCTGCTTGTTCTCCTTCTACTGTTTCCAATTGATCCCTTTGTTTCTTTCTTCCCTTATGTTTGCTGCTACCTAGACTACCCTATTAGATTTTCTTTCTTCCAAAGAGAGGGGGAAGAGTGTGTTGAATTTAGCTACTATTCTATGGGAAGTGAAACAAGCATAAATAGAAAGTCCTATAGAATCTATACCACTAGCTCTTAGTACTTTCATATTTTTTTTTACTTATTTGGAGGTTCTTGGTTGAGTTGCTGACACATTAGAATACAGGCAATCACAGCTCTATTTTATTTTAAAATATAAGGCTTTTTCCAATAATTAATCTTCAAGGTCTGGAGACATGATCCAACAGTTAAGAACACTTACTGTTCTTGTACCCGACCCAGGTTTAATTCTTTACAGTTACACCAAGTTACTCCCAACCACCTGGGCATCTGATATTCTCTGGAGTATTGGCAGCACTTCCACACATGTAGTGAATGTAGACTTATGCAGCTTTATAAACATTAGCAAAAAAATAAGTTAATATATGTGAGTCTGTGCATACATACACTCTCATATAAATATGTACACACACACACACACACACACACACACACACACACACACACACACACACATATATATATATATATATATATATATATATATATATATATATATATATATATATAACAGGACCTAGAAGTCTTGAGCTGGCTTTCACCAGGTCTAGCTTTTTTTGGTTACCAGAAGGTGCAATGAAAGCTTTCAAAGAAGGGAAGCAGCCAACAGACTTTCTCAAATACTATACCTATGGATCACGAATAGCAACAGCCAGAATGGCATGATAACCTCAAGTTAATGTTCAAGTGGAGAAGTGACACACATATCTTGGTGATGATTAGCAGCTCTCTAATTGGATTTAAGGCCTACTCCAGAAAAGTGGAATCATACCTACTATTGGAAACAGACAACTACCTGGGACATGCAAGTCACTGGTCTGGGACAAGAACTTAAAACTACCATTTTACTAAATTAAAATGGCACCTAACTGTATACTAAATATTTAACTTAATGCCCACAGATAAATGTAGTCCTTATCCATCATCAAGAAAACAACTCTTTGTAATAGGTGGAGACGATATGAGAAAACTACAACTGATCAAATTGCAGAGTTGTGGAGCCTAGTCCTAACTGATATTTCTACAACAGAACTCCTGCTCCTAAGACTCAGGGATTGTTTTGAAAGACAGGACAGATTGATTATAAGAGCCAGAGAAACAGAATATTAGTTATGAGATTGTGTTTCCTAGAAATGTTAGAGAGGCTACATTGATGAAGTCACAGCAACATAACTGGCTAAACATGACTTGAACAGGAAAGAGATCAATATACCAACTAATGTGCAAAGGGGAAGTTCATAGATCCCCAGTTCTAGACAAAAATCTACAAGCAACTAAGAAATGCTGAAAGTAGGAAAAATAATCTTACCAAAGGAAGAACACACTAATTGATTATGCAATGTGAAATGTTCATCCCTGAAGACATACATACAAGCAATTTATACAGACTAACCCGGTTGTATTTATATATTTAGGAACATATATATGTGTGTGTGTGTGTATGAATATATGTACATATATATACTTACACATATACACATATGTACATATACCATACACACACAATATATGTATATGCATATGCATACAAATTTGAAAGGGCAAAATCATTTGCATAGGCATCCTCAGAAGGAGGAAAGGAAAAGGTGTATTTATTATAATCTCAAAAAAGTAAAAAAAAAATGATAATAAGAAAATAAATAAATCTTTTAAAAATCCACTTAACATTGCAAGATGGTACTACCGCTCTGGAAATCAGTCTGGCAGTTCCTCAGAAAATTGGGCATAACACTTCCAGAGAACCCTGTCATACCACTCCTGGGCATATACCCAGAGGATTCCCCTGCATGCAACAAAGACACATGCTCCACTATGTTCATAGCAGTCTTATTTATAATAGAAAGAAGTTGGAAAGAGCGAAGATGTCCCTCAAAGGAGGAATGGATACAGAAAATGTGGTATA
>BDUI01002562.1:8313-20596 GCA_002335545.1 Apodemus speciosus | reverse complement strand
ATTTTGGTGAAGTATCTTTCTGAGGACCTGCACCCTTTTGACTTCATTGGAAAATTTAAAATATCCTCAAATGTCATTAAATTTAAAAAGGGGGAAAATAAAGGAGTTCAGAAGCTTAAACTTATTAGGACACATACAGCTCTTTTTTTCATTGTTTTTCTTTTATTGGATAGTTTCTTTATTTACTTTTCAAATGTTATCACCTTTCCATGCCTCCCATTCAGAAACCCTCTGTCCTATCCCCCTTCCCCTGCTTCTATGAGGGTGCTCCCCCACCCACCCACCCACTCCCACCTTCCTGCCCTAGGCATTCCTTTACACTGGGTCATCAAACACCCTCAGGCCCAAGGGCCAGTCCTCCCACTGATGTCCAACAAGGCCATCCTCTGCCACATATGTGGTCAGAGCCATGGGTCTCTCTTTGGTTGGTGATCCAGAGGGAGCTCTGGTGGGTCTGGATGGTTGACACTGTTGCTCCCTCCATGGGGCTGCAAATCCCCTCAGCTCCTTCAGTTCCTTCTCTGACTTCTTCATTGGGGACTCTGTGCTCAGTCTAATGTTTTGCTGTGAGCATCCACCTCTGTATTTGTCAGGCTCTGGCAGGGCCTCTCAGGAGACAGCCATATCAGGCTCCTGTCAGCAAGCACTTCCTGGCATCCGCAATAGTGTCCGGGTTTGGCAGCTCCTTTCTCCTGAATGGATTTCAACACAGCCCAGCAAAATGGCCATATCACATCTCTATTCATATTGCTGGTAACTCAGCCCAGACGATCTCAAAGAGATCACAAATCCCAAGAGCAAGAGTTTTATCTGATGAGAGGAGATCTTTCAGAGGAGAACAAATTTCTGATTTATTCCTTGAATTGGAGAGATGCCAACATGACCATCCTCAGAAACTACTTTCGCCTGAAAAAGTACCAAGAAGGTAATAAAGTTTTTTTAAAGAAAATAATTTCCCCAGGAAATTAGACCACTTTAAAAATGGAAATTATTATTATGAATGGCATGAGAAATGGTCCAGTTGAATTAAAATCTAGTACTTTATCTTCCATGGCTGGATCATCAGAGAAAACTGCTGCATAAGTGTTGTATTATCTTATTATGGTCATTATGATGGGTCATGAGGATTTAACCACAAAATGCAAAACAGAATTGTGGTTTTGTTAGTTGTGTCAATCATTCTAAATTTATATTGCAGGTTTACATGGATATCGTGATTTTCTCCTTAATTCCAGGACCTCAGGCAATATCATTTGAATTTGGGAGAGTCACTAGGGATTAAAGTCTCAAAAATCAACACAGATGCCAGGGTGTCAAAAACCAAAGAAAAAGACATAAATGAAGAGAAAGGGATGGCAAGAGTGATCCAAGTGCGTTATATGCATATATGAAAATGTGAACAATGAAATATGAAGTAATGAAACAAAACTTATTTAAAAATCAACATGGAAAACATAGCTCTCTGAAGTTTTGTTAAGTCTTTGTGTGCAGATATTATAACAAGATTTTGGAATAAAGATGGAAATATAATTTAATTCCATGTGTYCAAATAAACCCCTAATTAGTAGCAACCATTAGATGAGAATGAATGACATTAACTTGAGAGAAGGAAGGAAGTRCAAATTTCAAAGGAGTCATCATTCCTGTATTGGAAGTTCTGTTGCTTCCTAGGCTTAGTTCAATCAGTGACGTGCTATCTTGCCTAGGCAGCTCCTAATTTATGTTTAAGCACATTCTTTCATTTTAAACAAACATAAAATAGTATACTTTCTTCTCAGCGGTTATGAAACTTCCTTCACAATTGACACAAAGCCTCAACTAATACTAGAAAATTAAAATAAAATCCTGAATCATATCTGACTACCATGGATTAAAGGTTGATATCAACAAAAGAAAGCCTACAGACTCCTGGAAACTGAAAAACTCTCCACTGAATGAAAAAATGAGTCAAAACAGAATATTTTTGTCTGTTTGTTTTTTGAGGCAGGGTTTCCCTGGCTGTCCTGGAACTCACTCTGTAGACCAGGCTGGCTTCAAACTCAGAAATCTGCCTACCTCTGCCTCCCAGAGTGCTGGGATTAAAGGTATGCACCACCACTGTCCAGCTGTGAATACAGAAATTAAGAAAGAAATCGAACCATTTTTAGAATTGAATGAAAATGAAAACACAGCACAGCAGACTTTTGAGACCCAATGAAGGGAAGTTCATAGCAGTGCCTACATGAAAAAAATTGGAGAGATTGCATATCAGTAATTTAATTGTACACCTAAGTGCTCTATAAAAAAAGGAGAAATAACAACAATCAAAAGGAAAAAGGGAAATGAAATGTAAATAAAGAATATATCCAATTAAAAAAAAGCAGAAATAACAACACTCAAAAGGAGCAGATGACAGGAAATAATCAAACGCCAAGCTTACATTAATCAAGTAGAAACAAGAAAACAATACAAACAATCAATGAAACGAAGAGTTAGTTTTTGGAAAAAAGAAAAACAATAAACTGGACAAATCCTTATCCAAATTAACTAAACAGCAGAGATAATATCCAAATTAACAAAATTAAAGATGAAATATTGGGCTTAACAACATACTGAGGAAATCCAGAGGATCATAAGGACTTTACTTAAAAAACCTATATCCCACCAAATTGGAAAATATGAASAAACTGGATAATTTTCTTAATACCACCCACAAAAGTTAAATGCAGATTTAATAAGCAATTTATATCGACGTATAACCCATAGAGGAATAGAAACACCATTTAAGCATCGTGTAACCAAAAAAGTTCAGGGGTAGGTGGTTTTAGTTCAGAATTCTACAAGATGTTCAAAGAATTAACACCAATACTCCTCAATTTACTACACAAAATAGAAACAGAAGGAACATCTCTCAATTCTTTTTATGAGGCCACAGTTTCCCTGATACCTAAGCCACATAAAGACCCATTAAAGAGAAATACAGACAAATTTCCCTTAAAAACACAGATATAAAAATTCTTGAAAATAACCTTGCAAATTAAATCCAAGAACATATCTAAAAGATCATCCATGATGATCAAGTAGGCTTTGACCCAGAGACTCAGGGATAGGCCATTATACAAAAATCAATGTAGTTCACCATATAAACAAACTAAGAGAAAAAAATCACATGATTATCTCATTAGATTCTGAAGAAGCTTTTGACAAAATCCAACACCCCTTCATGATAAAGGCCTTGAGGAGATCAGGGGTACAAAGGATATACCTCAACATCACAAAGGGAGATTTCAACAAATCCACAGCCAATATAGACCTAAATTGATACAAACACAAAGCATTTTACTAAAATCAGGAATAAGACAGGGCGTCTCCTCTCTCTCTCTATTTATTCATTATAGTACTTGAAGACTTGAAGCCTTATCTTAGCTAGAGCAGTGAGGCCACTAAAGGGGATGAAGGAGCTACAAATAGGAAAGGAAGAAAAATTATCTTTATTTGCAGACAATATGATTGTATACATAATTGATCTTAAAATATTGGCCATGCAACTCCTACAGTTGATAAACACTTTCAGCAAGAAAGCAAGATCCACAGTAGATAAAAGAATAGCCATCCTATATATAAATGACAAAGAGGTGGAGAAAGAAATAAGGAAAATAATAACTTTCACAATAGCCTTAGAAAATAACTTAGGATAATTCTAACCAAGCAAGTGAAAGGCTTAATAAAAAATTAAGACATTAGCCGGGCGTGGTGGCACACGCCTGTAATCCTAGCACTTGGGAGGCAGAGGCAGGCGGATTTCTGAGTTCGAGGCCAGCCTGGTCTACAGAGTGAGTTCCAGGACAGCCAGGGCTACACAGAGNAAAAAAATTAAGACATTGAAGAAAGAAATTTAAGATGATTTGAGAAAATGGAAAGATTTTCCATGCTCATGGATCTGTAGAATTAACATAGTAAAAGTGGCAGTCCTACCAAAACCAACCTACAGATTCAGAATGATCCTCATCAAAATTCCACGAAAAAAAATTCCCAGATCTTGAAAGGACAAGACTCAGTATCATATGGAAACACTAAAATCCATGATAGCTAAAGTAATACAACAATTATTTTTATTATTCACTAATATATTTTAAGTTGTATGATACAGTGATAGCAATAGAAACAGCATGGTATTGGCATAAAAATTTCATCAATGGAATCAATTTGATGAAACAGATGTAAATCTCCACACCTATGGTCACCTGATATTTTATAAAGCCATCAATACAAACTGAAAAAATAGCATCTTCAACAAATGGTGCTGGTCTAACTGGATAGCTCCATGCAGAAGATTACAAATACTATTTACCACTCTTCACAAAACTCAAGTCCTGGTGGACCAACATTAAACAAGACACACTGAACCTGATAGAAGATAAAATGTTCAATAACCTTGAACACATTAATATAGAAGACAACTTTCTGAACAGAACACTGACAGCACAGGCACTAAAATTCACAATTAATAAATGGGACCCATGAAACCCAGAGCTACAGTAGCACAAAGGACACTGTCATTCAGACAAAGCAGCACCCTACAGAATGGGAAAAGACTTTTTACTCACTACACATTCAACAAAGTGCTAGTATTCAAAATATACATAGAACTCATAAAAGCTGTACATTTCGAAAACAAATAATCCAGTTAAAAATGGAGTACTTATCTAAAAGGTATTCTGAAAAAAGGAAACACAAATGGCTAAAACTTACCTAAAGAAACATTTATCCTTTCTCATCAGATAAATGCAAATCAGATCTATTTTTTGAGATTTCATCTTATAAGATTATAATTGCCAAGACTAAACAAATGACAGCTCATGCTGTCGAGGAATCAGATTATGAAGAACACTCATTTATTGCAGGTGGGACTGTAAGTTTGTCCAATCAATATGGAAATCAGCGTGGTGTTTCCTCAGGAAGCTAGGAATAGATCTAATGCAAGATCTTGTTATACCATTTCTGGGTATGTACCCAGAGGATTCTTCATCCTATGACAGATAGCACACATTCAACGAAGAGACCCATAGACAGATAATGTGCTGAAGATGAGACCATGGAACATTCGGTTCTAAATTGGATGCCTTATCCAAATCCCTCACCTCAGGGGTCAGGGAACCTAGCAGAGGGGAAGTAGACACAAGTCTCTATCCTTAACTGAGAACCTCTCTCCAATCGAAAACTAATCACATTTTAAAAAAATCCTTTTTTGAGTCTCACTAAGTATACAAACCACAACTAAATATAGGCCCTGTGCCCAGCAGTAGACGTCAGATGAATGTTTTTTCTTTATAGGGTCTTTGCTCATTTCATTTCTTGTTTTGTGTTTGTATGAAATTTCTTTGTGTGCAAATGTGTGTATTTGTACATCTCTATGTGTTTCTTCAGCTTTGACATTTACTCCTTTTATTCTGCTTGTTTTTGCCTACTCTGATTTTTTAAATCTAATTTTATTATTGGTGTTACTAGTATTTTAGATACCTATGAGGATCTCAATCTGTGAGAGTAGGAAAAAGTATGGCTTGGTGTGGATGGGAAGGTGGACAAGTTTTGGAAGTAGTGGGGGGGTGCATACTCAGAATGTGTTTTATTTTTAAGAAATCATTTACACACACACACACACACACACACACACACACACACACACACACACACACACACACCCTGATTTTTTTCCCCATGAGAAATGTGATTCTGGGCCGCGAAGAGCTTTTGAAAGATCTGTACTTAGTTCCTGATTGATTGTTGATGGCATTGCCCTTTGAAAGGTTGAGCAGGAATCATGATCATGATCATGGATTTTTCAGGGCGAATCTGAGGCTCCATAGGTTTAGATACCATGGTATCAGTCTCTTCTATGAGTCAGGTGGTTATTTACTGCTCTAAACTGTCACTAGATTTTAATAGTTTAGGCTACTCACAGGGCCTTACTCTTGTACTTGCCTGTATAAGTTCTGCACGGTTTTGTTTTTTTCCTATAGAATCGAATTACCTACATGAAAATCTAAATATTTTTGAGGAAAAGAAAAGCCACATCCACCCTCCTTTGTTCCTCATTATCTGTTATTTTATTTATTATTACTATTACTGTTATTATTATTATCTCTATCTTGTAGTACATTTTATGCCTAAACCACAAAGCTTTACCAGTTAACATTTAGAGTCAAACTACTTCAGGTTTTTCTCTGCTTCCTCAGGCCTTGACCAATGATTTTCGTGTGTGTGTGTGTGTGTGTGTGTGTGTGTGTGTGTGTGTGTGTATACATACACATACACATACATGTATTTTTTTCTGGAATTTTGCTTGTATACC
This sequence comes from Apodemus speciosus, assembly GCA_002335545.1. Classification (NCBI taxonomy): domain Eukaryota; kingdom Metazoa; phylum Chordata; class Mammalia; order Rodentia; family Muridae; genus Apodemus; species Apodemus speciosus. The sequence continues at coordinate 14,265 of BDUI01002562.1, read as the reverse complement.
CAGACTGTTCTTTATAATATCCTTGGTAATAGCCAACTTTCCTCTTTGGTGCATTGATTTAAGAAAACTGTATTTTCCCAGATGCTTTAGAGAGTGAATATTACATATGATGAAAGTCCTTAGCTCCAGTTCTCCATGCACTTTTAAAAGCACACTAGTCAGGAGAGTAAGGAAACAGTACAGAGTCAGGTTAACTGGGTGTGCTGAGTCTGACAGGATAAATGTAGTGGCAAGTACAGAGAAAAATCAGTATCTTCCTATGCTTCCCTGTGCATGTGTGGGCCAGAATAGCAAGGGTATATCCCAGAGTAATAACTTTTTAAGAGTCTAAGAATATCATTGTGAGTTTCACTTGTGTATTTAAAACACCCAATAAAAGCAAAGCAGAGATAGGAGTGAAAGTAGGCATGCTGTCTTGGACCTAAAGTGAGTTAGTAATTCTTTATAATGTAGTATTCTATAATATTTTATCATATTCTGTAATATGAAAAAATACATTGCATACCAATGTTGTGAGTCTAAGGTAAAACTTAAGAGCAAGAGAGAGTTTAGGGATTATATACACCAATCGCTCGATTTTACAGATAAAGAAACCAGACGGAAGAGGTTAATTGGCTTGTTCAAGGTCACATAGCTGGCTGCTGGTACTAGAAAGAACCTAGGTCTTCTTACATACATCCCTTTCTTGGTGTAGCTCTGTCTAGCCAAATTTGCATTGTTTTCAAATTACAAGTGTTTCAACTCACTTTAAAGCATAGAAAACTAATTTGCTTCTGATGAAAATGAGGTAGACACAGGGTTTCACACAGGAAAATTGAAAATTGATGTATGTAGCTTATTTCTTTGTTCTTTTACATTTTGTTTCTGGATCAAGAAGTAAATGAAGGTAGGATAACAGTTGAAATTAATTAGCCCAGAAGCTCTGAATACCCAAGACACAATTAACATATCAAATCATTCCCAAGAAGAAGGAAAGAGAGGGCTCTGGTCCTGGAAAGGCTTGATGCAGCAATGTAGGGGATTACCAGGACAGAGAAGTGGGAGGGGGTTGATTGGGGAATGGGTGGAGGGAATAGGGCTTATGGGACTTATGGGGAGGGGGGAACCAGGAAAGGGAAAATCATTTGGGATGTAAACAAAGATTATAGAAAAAAATGGTAACTGAAAAAAAAAAAAAAGTTGAAAGCAAAACAGCACAATTCAATGGCTTCCATAGAGTAGTGGATGTATATCTAGTCATTGCTGAGGTGCACACAGGAAGGTGCCTTTGTCCTTCTAACTACACAGATGCCCCAAAGCTGTACTTGCAGAAATCCCTACTTCTACTTTGGAACTGTAAGAAGCTCTGCTCTGAGTCGAGAGATGTCATGCTAACATTTAAGAGAGGAAACCACCTATGTCCATCAATCTTTATGGTAAGAGAAAAAGAAAGTGAGGAAGAGATCCTAGGCTTGTTTCAGGATATAGTTTTGGTGATGCACACCTTTAAGCCCCAGAAGTCAGGAGGCAGAGACTAGCATCTCTCTGATTTGAGGCTGACCCAGTTTACACAGTGAATTCCAAGTCAGAGAGAGAGCTACACAGAGAATCTCGGTCTTAAAATAAAAGTGGGTGGGGTAGGTAAATATTCCTGCCTAGTTTGAGGTTTCCCTCATTTATTGTAAAGTTGTTCATCTCCAATCCTGTACTAGGGGTCACATCCAACACGCCATCTCAATATTAAACTGGACCTGCTTGTCTCAGCTGTTCGTCTGATCTTTATTGGTGCTATTTTCCACTCTTTGAGTATTTCAATACTTACAATAGCTGACTGGGCAATTTGCTAGATGTTAAAGATATAATTTGAAAAGCAGTTCCAGTTTTCAAAGTTTTCATAACTTTGAGCGAAAAGCACACAAAAGCAGTCATCTGAGAGCAGTTACAATTACAGATGGCGGGAACTACAAATAGCAGAGAGAAAGTATTATTTGAGGTGGGCAAAAGAAGTATTCTAATGAAAATTAGTTTGAATTAAACTTAAAGAAAATGTAGGAATTTAACAATAAGTGAAAGAATTTAAAACAAGATAAACAGAGAGAAGGAATTTGGGATAGTCTGGTCTATTTTGGAAAACATTCATGGTCTGAGTAAAAATGGATACTCATAAGTGCTTAAGTAGTTATTCCTGCCTGGTAAAATGTGTTCTGTTATGTAAGAAGGTAATCAGGATCTCTCATACTAATTCCTACAATTGCATGTAAATTTATAATTATATCAAAATAGAATAAAATTTAGAAGGGGGAAAAATAAGTGCTTAAGTAGAATGCTCTATAAATCTCTTTTAGGTCCATTTGATTTATGATGTCATTTGATTCCAGAGTTTCCCTATTAGTTCTTGTATGGATGCCCTTTCTATTCTTGAAAGGGAGATATCAAAGTTACCCACTATCACTGTGTTGTGCCAAATCTGTGATTTTAGGTCTAATAGTATTTCTTTTGTACAACTGAGTGCTTCTGTGTTTGTTGTCTTTTTAGAACTGTGAGACCCTCATTGTGGATTTTTTTTTCTTTAGTTATGACTACTACTTTTGGTTTGAAGTAAATTAGATATTGGTGGTGGGATTTTCATCCAGTGAGTTCAGTCTTAAAGTAGCTCTGTGTGGTTGTAAAAATGCTGTGTCAAAGGTTGCCCTAGCTCTGGGATGACTGGGTGCAAAGCTTCTGTTAGCCTTAGGACATTCTTACTATTTATTCTCCAAAAATGCTTACTGAATTCTACAGGTAGTCCAAGGGTGACAAAAGCTTGGGTCACAGTGAGAATTTGTCATATTGCATGGAGTTGGGTATTAGAGGCTACATTGTCCTCATACGAAGGTATGCGGTGTTGAAGGCAAGTTGAATGTCCCTATCTGTGGTTAGGTGACCAGGATAACACAAGTCCTTGGTTGTTGTGGTGAGTGTGGCAGAGTGGCTCTGGGAATCCTTACCTAGGGTCTAGGCCATGGGAAACCCTGTAGTCTCAGTGTCATGGTGGGTAGAGCAGCTGGGAGGAAGGCGGATGGTCAGTTCTGGGGATTCCTCCCTATAGTCAGACCTCAAAGTCTCAAGCAGCATGGTAGATGGTGTTCAGTTATGCATCATTCTTGCTTCATGCTTGTGGGGAAGTTAGTATTTGCAATGAAAATAGAAAGAGGATTATGCTGGGCAAAGGAGGACAAGTGAGTGCAGGCAAGAGAAGCAGGAGGGGATCAACTATAACAACATATCAAAACACTGTACATATTTTATGCTAACTTTGTATGCTAATTAAAACATTATCACAATAGAAATGGCCTATCTGTCTGTCTTCATGGAGTCACTGAATCTAGATCTTGTATATAAGAGATGTGTGTCCACCTCACACTCTAATTCCATTTACTTCATTTGTGTTATTTGTCTACTCCCAGCTGTTGTTGAGATAGGGTCTTATGTTGCCCAGGCAAACTTGAACCTCCCGATCTTCCTGACTCTAAGTGCTGTGGTTACAGGTAAGCACAGTCACACCCAGCTCAGTTGTCTCCTTAAGATTCAACATTTACAGAGAAATGGATAATGGTTCATGTGGTTTGACACCTGTGCTTATTACATGGGTGACACTTAGAAATCAATTTTGTACAAGTTCTGCCTGAGTCCATAGTAAACGGACCAGATCACTGTAATAGTTTCAATTGGTGGAGTGCTGGCCATTGCTGGGTGTATATTTAAATGATCTTGTCACAGATATGGACCATTTTTTTAAAATGAGACTTCACCTGCCAAAACTATTTTTTGGCATTGAAAAAAATGAATTTATTCTTGCATTCTCTCCACAAATTATCAAACTGTCAACAGCCTGTCTTTCAGAAAATACTAGATATTATTTTAGGTTTGCTTTGTTTTTTTGTGTAATAATACACAATTATTTTTTTGGCTACAGAAGATATTTGAACATTTTATATGCTGATATGAAGAAGTCATTTCCAATATATTCATTTTGGAGTAAGAATTCTGATTAAACTATGGCAAACAGAATGGGAGTCCATAATATACTAAACTAAGTGATTATTAGGGTTTCAAAGACTCCATAAAAGGAGTTTAGTGATCACATAGATGACTTTAGATTTCTTTTCCTCACACTTGCCTAACTTTCTTGGTTTGTGCAGAGATGCATGGGATGAAACTGTAACAGTTGTCTAGTTTCCAACCTCTCCTCTGATACTTGAGTTTTCTCTGACTGTGAAACATTAGCTCTTAATAAGGCACTGCATTCTGTCTTTATAATGTTCTTTGAAAAGCATTTACATGCCCTTTGATATTAAGTAAAATGGTCTTTTGTAAACTGTGAGGTTTAACTTTTGTTATAACCATGTGGTGTACGTACATCACATATTTTTCATCTTAATGCCTGACAACTTTCTGTATCCAAATACTGTTCCACACTAAAATCTTACTTTGAATTGAACAGCTTAATTTTTTGTAACTTATTTTTTTCAATTAGGTATTTGCTTTATTTACTCGTTACCCATCCAAAACCCCTTATCCTATTCTCCTCCCCCTGCTTACCAACCCCCCACCTCCCACTCTCCTGTCCTGGCATTCCCCTACACTGCAGCATCAAGCCTTCACAGGACCAATGGCCTCTCCTCTCATTGATGTCTGAAAAGCCCATCCTCTGCTACATATCAACAGCTTAATTTTAATGACTAGTTTCTCTAAGATCTCATTTCACATTTCTCTTCTATACATGTCAAGTACCTCTGAAGATATTTGTTCATGGGCTGCTGAAAGTCTAACATCCAGAATGCTGTGCCAGGTGCAAAATAATCTAGACTATCACCTAATTCCTTCTATTTTATGCAGCCTGCAGTAAGATTAGCTTATTTTGGTGACATTGCAATGTTATCTCATATCAAGTTATCAAATTTATTGTTGACTGGCACTTGAATTTAGATCTCCTAGTAGATACTACTCATAGTTAACCTATTTGTGCTCTTGAAATTTCAGTGCATTCTGTCTTTCATCAACTATTGTTACCAAACAAATGTTGATCTTTTCTTTGTTAATTTCAGTCACATAAAATTATTAATCATAAAGGAACTAAGAAAATTTCAACTGGCAATGTTATACCTCAGTTTTTCTTAATACAGAATCTACAAACAAATAGTAGCGTGATTAATTCTGTGCAAAATATGTATGCATATGTATATTTTGGAAAAATATATACCTTTTCTCTCTTTTGCATTTTTGGTGATCAAAATCAGGGCCTTAAAGGCAAGGCAAGTGTTCTGCCACTGAGCTTCATTGCAGCCCAACTTTTATCATATTCTTAAATATACATGTGATCAAAATATTAGGAGATTTTCATTATATATGGACATCAAAAGACTGTGTCATTAAAAAAATTGTTGGAAGTATGTTCATCCAATGCCTCTTAATTTTGAATCTAGAAATACATAACATCTCATCAAATGCTTTTGTGGTTTCTTTTTCAATGAAAAATATCATATGATATATTCTGATCATAGTTTTCTCTCCCCCATTCCTTTTCTCTCTCTTCAGAAAACAAACAAATGGCAAACAAAATAACCAAGCAAACCAGAATTAAAAAAAATACCATACACACACACACACATACACACACACACACACGTTCTTACATGTCTAATATATTTCATTTTTCAAGATTAGCCATAATAGTTGTACTGGCTGGTTTTGTGTGTCAACTTGACACAGGCTGGAGTTAACACAAAGAAAGGAACTTCAGTTGGGGAAGTGCCTCCATGAGATCCAGCTGGGGGCATTTTCTCATTTAGTGATCAAGGGAGGAGGGCCCCTTGTGAGTGGTACGATCTCTGGGCTGGTATTTTTGGGTTCTATAAGAGGGTAGGCTGAGCAAGCCAGGGGAAGCAAGCCAGTAAGGAACATCCCTCCATGGCCTCTGCATCAGCTCCTGCT
>BDUI01002561.1:91862-102001 GCA_002335545.1 Apodemus speciosus | reverse complement strand
AAAAAAAAAAAAAAAGAAAGAAGGAAAGAAAGAAAGAAAGAAAAAAGAAAAGAAAGAAAGAAAGAAGAAAATATAAATTCTATGATTATTTTAGAATCACTGAAATGCTGAAATGTTAATAAAACCAGTTCTCCTAGATCCTTCCCTCAGAATCTTCCATGGTCATTATCTCTGCTGTGGTGTGTGTGTGTGTGTGTGTGTGTGTGTGTGTGTGTGTGTGTGTTTGTCCAAGGTATTTCCAAGCAAAGTGTAGCATGGTTCTCCTTAGCCCTAATGTATTTCGGGCATAATCTCACTCTTACAGAACTGCTTTTCAGTACTGAAGAAAGAGAACACAGACAAGGAAAAAGGAAGGTAATTATATTCCATCTGGGATCTCACCACCCAGAAATAAGCATCTTGCTCCAAAGTCTTCCAGTTCTGTTCTATGCATAGATCCAACTTTTAAAAATACAAATGCGCTGTTTTACATATAGTTCTGAACCACGCTGTAAGAGGCAGGCTAGTACGATGGGAGACTTGCCTGGGTACAGATCTGGGGTGGGGTGCCTTTTCCTCCTGCAGCTCTGGAACTAATTACTGCAAGCAAGGTAGCTTAGAACATCAGAACGGTGTCCGTTCATAGTTCAGGAGTTGGGAGTCTTATAGCAAAGCGTTGGTTGGTAGGTGGTAGTTTCTGAAGGTCCCGGGAGACKTGGTCCCATGCTTCTCTTCCAGGGATACCAGGAATCTTTGGCATTCCAAGGCTTTCAGATGATGACTTTAAATAATATCTGCCTCCATCTTCACATCCACACTGAGCCCCAAACCACACCAGCCACTGGATTATTTTATGGTACACTCTAAATCTAGGAGGACACCATCTCAAGACCTTTAAGAAATCACATTTACAAAGACTTTCTTTCCCAATAAGGCTCTGTCCTGAAGTTCAGGGTGGGCATGAATCTTGGGGAGGTGTCACTGTTCATACAAGTATGTTATRCTTTCTGAGTTTAACTTCCTGACCTTTAAAAAAAAAAGAATTAAATGTAATACACAGAAAGGGGGAGGGTACTGAATAATTCTGGCTATTGATTGTAGCAAGAACATGGTTATAACATAATTTGTTTGACCAAAAACTTATTGCCTACGTAGGATGAGGTTTTATACATTTTGTTATTATATACAAGTGTCTAATAAACATCTGTGGCAATTTCTGATAACTGTGCACAATTCTTCCTTAGCATGCATGTTCAAGTGTGATTTACRAAAATTCTAAGAGTTTTGATTTGACAAATTTTCTTTCTTGAACTCYGTGCTTCCYGGCTGCTTTTTATCACTCATTCTGTGAGCCTCGCCTTAGCACAGCAGTGTGCAGACAGTTGGAGGTTCACTGTTGTGTGTGTCTCCTGTGCTGGAAGCTCGCTCTCCATCGAGGTGGTGGGAGCTGTGGAACCCATAAGTGGCAGGATCTAGAGGGAAAAACATGCGAAGATCCCAGACCCACGCCCTCGGGTCAGGTAAACGCAGTTCATCGGGGGCCTGTTTCAAGTTCTCTGGAGTTCTGTTATCCAGGACAATGGTGTTGCTCAGTGGTAGAGTCCTTGCCTGGMACTGTACCTAGGCCTTGCATTCAACCCCAAGGACCACAAAAATAACATTTAGGCAAAGTTGGGAGTGTTGGATTTAAAACCTAGAGGCGGACCACACTCAGCTTTTGAGCCTCAGGTTTGAGATGCGTTCTCTGAGGCAGGAGAAGGAGAAAGGCCCTTTTGGCTATGCACGTAGTCTGTGCCACACAGTTTGCATTTCAGCTTCAATATGAAAATATGATGAACCTCTAGTCCATAGATATCTGTCTCAGGTGTTTCGTTGTAGCCCCAAAAGCCAAGTGACACAGGACCTGTTGTTTAGTCCGTCCAAATTACTAGCCTTGGAAACACGCTCTGCTGAAGGACTGAGGCTGATACCATTCTCTCTCTCTCCCTTGTAACCTTTCTCTTGGCAGTAATTCACACGGTGGACACACGGTGASCTGGGAAAAGAGGTACATCAGTGTGTTGTGGGAGGTCACACCGGAGTCAGGCCAGCGGAGAGGGGCTCATCTCAGAGCAAATCCCTGCCTTTATAAAGCAGTTGGGAACACTTGGGTCAGCCATGAGTATAACAACGCCGACATGGCATCGCTCAGCAATTCACACTGGTGAGTCCAGATCCCTGTACAGTTACAGAGGAACCTGAAAGGAATCTTTTCAAGGCACTTCAGGCTTAGAGACTAAGGGATTCCAAAGAGGCAGCTCCCGGGCCTTCAAGAGAACTAATCCCCTCCTTCTTCTAAGTGCCCAGCTGAGGAGGCACAGCTGGGGCCGATGGCACCCATGGAACCCTAGCTCTCCAGGGRCAGAGGCSGGAAGATCACTACTAGTTTGGGCCATCCTGGTCTACATAGYGGTTCCAGGCTAGCCAGGGATACACAGAGAGACAAAAAATAGGCGCAGTGTTCCCTGATACAGCAAGAAGGTGTTGGTTGCTAGCGTTGACGTGCTTCTCAGGACTGCCCAGACGTTCACACAAATGCACCACCAGGCCAGGGCAAGCACGCTGACAAACTCCCAAGSCCACCTGGCRCGCAGCAGCTCCGCGTCCTAGAGCAAACCTGAACCCTTAGTCAGCTGCTTCTGGCTACAACAGAGAATATTCCCAGTGTAGGCGACCACAGCGTTGCTTTAAGACATCCTGAAGGTTGGAGGGGGGAAGCAACCAAAATATCCCCCAAACACTCACACACCCAGCCCGTGTTYCACCTCCCACACAGACTGGTTTTCTTTTATTCTTGTTTGAAATGGTTCAGGAAAAAAAGCACAAATTCAGAGGTGAGTAGTCTCTTCAGTCTAGCCTATATTTAGTTCTGCAGTGAGTTTATGGATTTTTTTTTTCGGTTTTGGTTGTTGTGGGTTCACAGACTTGGAGTTAAGTCTTGACTTTTAGAATTAAACGAGTTTCAAAATAAAACTCGTCCAGTTATCAAAATCTTGCCCATGTTTTAATTTTGGAAGGTGRGGGTAGCTCTCTGATCCCACAGGTTTTGACTGGGTTTCAGGACCGAATCCTGAAAGCTACTGAGTGGACTGCTGCCAGGAGACTGTGGCCTCGAGCAGGCAGGGGAGCCAGGAAACCCCACATTCTGTGGATGTGCTGGTCCCACCCTACCTTGTTCCTGTACAGAATCTCCCCGTGTCTGTAGACATTTGCCAAACAGTCAGTAATCCACGGCTCTGAGAATACTGGGCTCATTTCCTATCGCTGCTCTAAGGAGTTCTAACTCTGTGACTCCAGGCGCAACACAATCCATTATCTTAGAACCCTAGAAGTCACAAGTCCGAGATAGCCGTACCGGACAGCACCAGTCTGTAAGGAGGGTGTACTCCTCCTAGGAGCTCTGGGGAGGCTGCTGCTTGCTGCCCGGGCATCCACGGGTCACCTGCATGCCCAGGCTTTGGCCTGACCTTACTTGCCCATGCTCCTGCCTCCCTCTGGGATCACTGAGGCCCATTAGACAACCTACAGAATCTCAAACTTAATCGCGGTTGGCAAAATCTCATCCTTCTTTAAAGGGTTTATTTATTTATTCATTTAATGTATATGAGTGCACTGTAGCTGTCTTCGGACACCCCAGAAGAGGGCATTGGATCCCATTATGGATGGTTGTGAGCCACCATGTGGTTGCTGGGAATTGAACGCAGGACCTCAGGAAGAGCAGTCAGTGCTTTTAACCGCTGAACCATCTCTCCGAAACCTGAATCCATTAATGACAATACATTTCTGTGTTGGCAGCTGAGTACACACATGCATACCTTAAAATGTGCACACACACGCGTGCACATACACACATACAGTCGGACATGCACCCCCACCTCCACACACCTTCACTTGTGTACACACACATGCATCCCTCTACACGCACGTATACATTTACACAGCCCCTGCCCCCACACAGTCACACACAGTCCAACAATTTGTAGTCTCAAAAACTCAGGGACCATGAGCTATGATGACCACTAGATGGCAGTCTACAAGCCACTTGCAAATCCGCTTACCTGTTCAGAGACAATTTGGGAGTGACTTCTTAAATTAGAAAAGGGAAAAGAAAGCTAAAAGTGAAGGAATGAATGGTAAAAAAGAAAAAAGGCAAGAAAGGAGATGAAATGTAGCGCAGTTGGTCCAGTACTTGCCTGGCAGGCTCCCCGCTCTGGTTTGATGCCTAGGGCCGCAGGATCAGGTCATTGCTGTAACCCAGGCACTAAGGGGGTGAAGGCAAGAGATCAGGAGCTGGGGAGAGTTTAGAAGGGAAGAGAAGAAAGGATCAAGCTACACTTGCCAAACTTTTGCGTTTCCATGGAATAACAGTAACCATAAAATAAGCTCGCAAGTACCCCAGACCAGTATTTAACCCAGGACAGACAGAGTCTCAAAGGGAAGGGTCTTCTAAACCCCACAGTGCTCTCTTCTCATTCTGAAACAGACAGGCAAGTCATGAACGCACATGGGAATCAAACCCAGAGGAGGATTTGCAGTTCGGGGTACGCTTCCCCGAGTGGAATCAACTTGGGCAGGCTTGTGTTATCTGAGCTCCCAAAAGATTCTAGGATCTAAGCAAGCTGGACTCAACCCAGAGTCACTGGGGAGGAGGGCCACTCCCCTGATGAGAACCAGAGTCGTCAGAACTGAGTCCAGAGATCAGATTTCCCCAGCCCCTTCTCTTGATCTGGAACACAGCGTCCCCACCCCGCCCTCCACCCCACCCGGCCCCACCCCTGAGCGCACACACACCTTCCGTTGGGATCAGAGCCCGACCATTACTGAATTCCTTGGTCTTGAGGATGGGCCCGTCTGACGGAGTTTCCCCTGGGTCAGGCCCCTGGAACTTCTAGAAGGCTCCAGTCTGAYGGACGTGGCTAAGCTTACTCGCATTCTGAACTAGAACCTAGGACAGGCAGGCACAAGGGACAGGACTCSGTCACAGGGTCCTGTGTTTTAAGTGCGTATGTGTTGAGACAAGCAGCAGTTTTCAATCAGGCAGACCTGGTTTCGAATTCAAGGGCCCAGAACAGGCTCTCGTTCGTATTGAGTGAATGAGGTAATCTTCACGGTGAGTTTGGCACAGCACTTACTGTTTATCTAGTGCGAACTAATACTTACAATACTGACAATTATAACTTTGCTTGGGGCATCCCTTCCCAGACCAGCAGGCTCACTTACTCTCAGAGATGTTCTCCTCTGGAACGAGACTCTTAGGATCCACTTAGGGGGAATTTTTGCTCCTAGAGAGAGATGGTTCACGCTGAGGAATGCTTGCTACTCTTCTGGGGAATCCCATTTCCCCAAGGGATTCTAATTTAGTTTCCAGCACTCGTGCCTTGCTGCTCAAAACCTCCTGTGTCTTCAGTTCCAGAGGAGCTAACGTCCTTTTTGGATATCCACGGGCGCGCACACACATGGGACATACACATACATTTTAAAAATTGCTTCCGTCAAATTCCCTGCTTCTGAATCTGGATTTTCCTTTGAACAGCTGGTCCCAACGGGGAAGTGATTTAGGATGCTGGTGACCTGGATGGAGCTTGTAGAATGAACCCACTGATCCAGGGGGCAGGAAGTCAAGCTTTTCTCTCAAGTCACTATACAATTTCCCAGAAGGCTCCATGGTGGTATCTCCCCAGCAAAACTATGAAGCCTCTGGAGAAGCTGGAACTGCAGCGGAAAGTCCAAGTAGCCAAAAACATCGAATCAGACACCAGTAATCCGAAGTTATGGAAGACAAAAAAGAAACAAAAACAAAGCCAGCCTCCTTAGCAAAGCTGCCTGTCGCCACCCTGTCAATAAAAGGGCTTTGGAAGTCTATGCGTGTACTGCCATCTAGTGGCTCGAGCAGGCATGGCGGGAGCCGGTAACGTCCCGGACCGTGCTGTGCGAAGAATTTATGGATAGGCATATTGTTGAAAGCTTTTAACGACTATTCTCTAATTTTGTTTCCTAATGTCCGCAGATCACTGACAAGTCTGTGAGAATCATAGAACAGTGGCAGTGTACGCATCTGGCGGCTCAGTTGGGCTCTTGTTGACAATGTCTTTGGGGAAGAGTAGAAGTCGGGTTTTTCTTGGAGCAGAAGCAACATGGTATCTCAGTTGCCCCGCTCTGGCCTACCGCGAAGGAGGAAGCATCCTTGTGTCCTCAGCCCTCTGGCCTCTGACTTCTAAATGCATGTCTCTTGCTTCCCTTTTAACCTTCGCTATCACGTTTAAAAAGCCTTCATTTGATTTCTGAATTTCAGGAAGATACTCCGTACTTGCAGAAGCTCTCTGGATTTTAGATGTGGGCTCGTTCCCTTGAATCACTGGCTCAAAGACTATCAAAAGCGCTTTCCATGGGCAACCTTCTCCTCAACGGTCACACTCACAACGAGAGTTAGGCTCCAGAGTCACAGAAACTGGGAGCTGTACCGAAGTAGTAGGTTCAAACTCTCTCCCAAGTGTGAATAGCCTGAAACCTTTTAGGGCAATTTAAAACTCACTTATATTTACCGACTTAAAAAAGAAAATCCAAGGCTGAGACAGCTGAATGGCTCATTCAGCCTGACACCTGAGCTTGATCCCTGGAAGGAGAGAACAAACTTATAGAGTTGTCCCCTGACATGGTCACACCACACACACACACACACACACACACACACACACACACACAACCTGATACATTATTTTTAAAAAGCCAAGTGTAGCACTACTGTGACCACTGTAGTCCCGGCGTTAGGGAGACAGAGCTGTGAGGAACCTGAAGGCTTGCTGGTACTCACCAGGTTTCATTGAGAGACCAAGTCTCAAAATGCAAGGTGGAGCTGGCGAGATGGCTCAGTGGATAAAGGGCTTGCTGCAAAACTGTGAGGACTTGAGCTCAGATCCTCAGAACCCACATAAAACCAGACTTCAGAGCTGCCTGGTCCATCTAGCTGAAATGACAAGGGCCAAGTTCAAAAATTAAAATAAAATAAAATAGAGTGTGGTGTAAAGCGCTGGAGGACACCTGACACTGGCTGTCGGACTCCACACGTAGAGGAGAGCAAAGCTACTCACAACACACACCCTCACACAAATAAAAACGCAGGCGAACATCTCTGAGGAATGATGTCTGAGGTGCACCTCTGATCTTAAAAGGCACATGCACATTTGCACACATATGTGTGCACACAAACACAGCACACACGCAAAGTGAGGGCTTATAGTGAATTTAGTCTCCTGGAGCCTGGGGTCTTTCATATGACCGTACATGAGAATCATCACATTTTGTAGAGGAATTTGTTTGCTTTATGTAGTTGTGATAAATGCTATACAAACAAAAGCAACTTGGGAAGGAAAGATTCATCTTCCACGTCCAGATAACAGTCAATCACTGAGGAAAAGTCCGAGCAGGAACTCAGGGGGGACAGGAACGCAAGCACTGCAGAATTTCAAAAGCAAGAAAGAGCTTGGTGTCTCACCTAGTATCTGAGACAGAACTACAAAGGAAGCCCAGCATCCTAAACATGAAGAACATCTGTTTCCCCTCTTCTCTGCCTGCCCACCTCTTCTCCCCCACCCCATACTGCACTGGAAGGCATGCCATTTCGAATACCCAGGCCTAGGCTTCCCAGTGACGTGCTGGTGCACTGTGTCACACGCTATTAGCTGGAAGTCCATGGAGCCAGGTCACACCGTGCAGACAGCCAGGAGAAGGGGTTACAGAGGACAGGGCTCACCACTCCAGAATCCAGACCAGGTGAGCCTGGGAGAGTTGTGCACTTCACAGTCTTATCCTCATTCCCAGAGTCTGGACCAGACCRAGCTCAAACTCTGATCGGGGAAATGAACGGAGCAGCAATCACACACGTTTCTGGGTACCAAGAAATGAATCACCACACCTACTAGAAAACCTTCAGTAGGGTGTCAGTCTTTTTATGCTCTATACTGGAAGGCGTGGCACYCTTCTGGAGGTGTCGAAACTCTGCCTTAGTTTCTGTCTTGGTTAGGGACTGTTTGTTTGTTTTGGTCAATTTGACACAAGCTACCATCATCTGGAAAGAGGAAATCAGTTGAGCTGTAGGCAAGGCTGTGGGATATTTTTCTGATTGATAATCGATGTGGGAAGGAGAACCCAGGTAGGTCATCATGGAGGGTGCTGTGCCTGGGCAGGTGACCCAAAGCAGGCCTGAGCAAGCCATAGGGGGAAGTCAATAAGCCCCGTTCCTGCATGGCCTCTTCTTGGGTTCCTGCCTTAATCCTATCCTGACCTGCTGCAATGGATGATTGTGACCTGCAAGATTAAATAAAGAGCTTCCTTCTCCAGTTGCTTTTGGACGCGGTGTTTATCACAGCCACAGAAACCTAACTAGGACAATTCTATCGTAACTGAATTAGCAGTGAGCTTCAAACTAATGTGCAACATGGGCTAAAATTCCATTTTGTTTCAGTTAGCTCTGGAGCTGTAGATGGAGTAGAACATAGGAAAGCAGCTCTGGACCTGGGTGTAACCACCAGGGCCTTAGAGCCTGGGTGCCCCGCTCACCATCAGCACCATCAGCAGCAGCAGCAGCAGCAGCACCGTCGTCGTCGTTGTCGTCGTCGTCATCGTCGTCGTCATCATCATCATCATCATCATCATCATCATCATCATCATCATCGTGTGAGAAACAGGATTTCCAGCATCAGGGGTTTTACCAGAAAAGGATGAGCCTTGCCCCAGGTTCGTGGTGTTTAAACAGATCGTGGATCCACCTAATATCCCTGTTTGAAGAAGATATAGTCACAGCCTCTGTGGTTTTGTAAACCAGAAAAAAAAAGTTTAATGGTTCAATTAGCTCCTTGAGGAGAGATGTGGTGCCTGAGATCTGCCAAATAAGCAGCATGTAGCCTCTGTGGGAGAAAAGGAGTCAGCGACTTCTGTTGAAGATGCTGCTTCCTGCGCAGCCAGATGCAGTATGCATTTTCTTATTGCTTTTTCCCAATAGCGGTGCTCAGGGGGGATAAACTTTACTTAACCTAATTAATTTTAATCACAGCTTTCAAACCTCATACTGTGAAAAGAATTACAAATTGGAATACATTAATAGAAGGCATAGTTTATGCTGCAAGCTAATCATGAAATGTGCATTTACATTTTCTGCATGAGTTTGCAATTATCATTGAAATAAAAAAATCTGTTATGTCCTTTTAAATCACCAAAATGTGAACAGCAGATTGAGCAGGCTTATTCTCTCTCTCTCTCTCTCTCTCTCTCTCTCTCTCTCTCTCTCTCTCTCTCTCTGTGTGTGTGTGTGTGTGCTCGTGCACGCATTTGAGTATGTATCTGTGTGTGTGTGCAAAGTTACTAGAATATCTAAATTTCCAAGAAATCGATGACTGCCTCYATTTGAGTTACCATGAGACACGTTTGACAGCCCTCCAGGATGTCTTTGTTTTTGAAATAACCTTTAAAACCGATGTTGCAAAAGTCTCACCTGCTTTAACAAGCAGTCCTCTGAGTTCCATCCAGAGAATATATGAATATCTTCATTCTCCCCCCCCCCCCACCTTCTAAAAACACCATACACATGTAACTTTGCCTTTAGGTTCTGTGTAGATTTCTGCACTGTCAATATAAGAAAATTCTAACTGGATCTTCAAAGGATTACAGATAGTTTAAAGGAAACACAGAAGGTATACTAATAAATTTTTAATAAAAAATAGCTTGGGGGCTGGGTGGTGGTGCCTGTCTTTAATCCCAGCATATGGAAGGCAGAGACAGGCCGATTTCAGTGAATTAGAAGCCACCCTGGTCTACAAAGCTAGTTACAAGACAGCCAGGGCTACACAGGGGAACCCTGTCTTGGAAAACAAGACAAAACGCAAAAGGTGTTGGGCTGGAAGGACAGTTTCATTGGTAGGAGCTTGCCTAATATGCACAAAGGGTTCAGTCTCCCACATCACATAAAACTGGCTGTGATGGCACACCTATAATCCCAGCAGTAGGGTAGTAAGGGCAGGAGGTTCAGAGGTTCAAGGTCATCCATATCTATAGCTATCTATACCTATACCTATACTTTTACCTTTACCCATACCTATACCTATACTTTTACCTTTACCTATACCTAT
>BDUI01002561.1:59190-76532 GCA_002335545.1 Apodemus speciosus | reverse complement strand
TATATATATATATATATATATATATATATTCTTTATAACTGGTGAATTTTTTTGTTATTGTCTAGGGATTGTTTGTTTTTTGAGATCTTATATATAACCCAGGCTGGCCCTGAACTCATTTTGTGGATGAGGATGATGCTGAACTCTGAGTTCTCCAGGCCCCTTCCCTATGAATGTTGGGACTAGAGCCAGAGCACCAGAATGCCTGGTTTATATACGATGGGGATTGAAACCCAGGGACTCAAAGCCCTGAGCTTAGTTTCTGAGGATGGGCTGGGTTTATGATGAGATCAGACTGGAGGCGACTGCAGCTTACTAGGACCAGGGGACAAATCTGCTTCTACCTGTTTATCTTGCAGTCAGCTGCTACCTTTGTGACTTCAAAGCAAGCTTCACCTGGGACCAGATATTACCAAGCACCCTGGAGCGAATTTATGACTGCAGACATAAGGCAGACCTGCAGGACTGTGGCAAAGCTTTCTGGGTACCAATTGTGAACCCCAAGGCTGTGGCTGTGACATCGTGACCCCGTGTCTCTGCTTCTCTCCCTTTTCACTGTTTTTTTTTTTTTCTGAACACATACTCACAAATCACTAACAAGACAACTATTATTTAGAAAGGAAAAACAGCAACAACAGACACCTATGTGCTCACAAAGCCTGCTCGAGCAGGACATCCTTGAGAGGAAAGATACCACGCTTCAATGGCTGACGTTTCTAACCGCCAGAAAAATAAGACAATTTGGAACAAAGGTGATACAAGAAATCTTTTAAGTAACAAATCTTTCTAGATTCCATAAGGCTTTTAAAATATTAAAAGAAGACATCCCTCACACATGCAAGTATGCAGTGTTGTGCCGAAGCTGTGGCAGCTTCGTTTTGATGAATCCGCCTCTTGCTCACACATGAAATCAGGAAAATACAGCCTGCCTGAAAATTCTTTGCACTTCGGACCAGCTTCCTCCGTACTTGTCACTGTGACAGGTTGTTATTTATAGAGTGGCACACTGCTCAGCAGCTCAAGGAAGCTCTAAGGAACAATGGCGGCCACAATACATTGCAGGCAGCCAGGCTGGCTCAGGTATTGGCTGACTTAGGCAAGAAAAAGAAATGTGTGCCTTGCCCTATAGGCCTTCCCAAAGAGCTTGTGATTTATTGGTCGGAAGTCACAAAGGCAGCACAGTGTGAACTGCGAGCTGACCAGGCTAGTCCTGGGAAAAGGACACTCACCCGATGTCCCGTTATTGTGGATATTATGGGATGAGTGATGCCAGCTTCGACACTAAGCCATCCTGTCCTGTTCCGTCTTCTGATGCCAGCCCCTAGCTGCTCTCATAATCTACACGGCACACTGGCCAGCATCTCATAACCTACTTGAGTGAGCAGCAAGCCAAGCTGAAGGCAGAGCAAGGTGAGCTTGAAGGAAGCTCCCTGTGGCATCCAGTTCTGGTGTCTGTTATATGCGGAGGTGYGTTTGGCGACAAGTCTTGCTGGTATGTGTGAGCATTCTGTTGCTGAGTCTGTGCACGCATTTGTAAGTTTTGTGTCTTCAGGGAAGGAACTAGGATTCATTGCTCAGAGACGGATGACTGTCTCTCCATTTGCTTGCCTCAGAAGACAATACGGTTCCTGAAGACTTTCCTCAAATGCTTCCAATGATCGAAACTTTTCCGGGGATACAGAGAGTTTACAACTCATCTTTGCTGAAGCCCTTTGCTCATGTGTGAGTCTACAACGAATTTGATATTTCCCCCTAAAACTGTGTTTAAGGGAAAACATCGAATCCATTGTAGACTCACACACAAGCATCCAATGTTTGCAAAGAGGATCAAGTATATGTCATCTATAGCATCCCTGGAACACAACTTCACAGCTGTCGAGTGAAAACCCAAAAATCAAAACCGAAAAACTATTGATCCTTCCTTCACCACAAATATGACAATAACTCGGAGTACATCTAAATTTAAAAGCCAAACCAGATAATTTCTAAGAAAATAGAGTAGGGAAATCTTTGGAATCTTGGGCAATTCTTTTTTTTTTTTTGGTTGTGAGCCTAGCATAACAGGTGAGCCATCTCTCCATCTCTATGCAGCACATACAAAGCATATATATTTAAAAGTGGATACACTGGCTCCACCCGTTTCCTATCCAGGCCTGTGCACTGCCACAGCCCCCCAGGTAAAAGACTATGCCTCTGGTCCCAGGGGTGGGGCACCTCTGTCTGCAGAAGTTGATCATGGAGGCTCCAGAGGATCTTCCCCTCTAACAATATGGGCTCGTGCCAGTCCTTTGGGTTGACCAGAGAGGCAGAGAAGAACGCCCAACACACACACTTTGTTGCAAAATATAGAGAAACCAAACTGATACTGAGTGATAAWATTCCCCCCTGTTGGCTAGCTTTCAAAGTGCTGGAAATTATAAATGCTCTCTGTTGGGCATCAGTGGTCTTACTCAGCTGTGGACCCTATGAATCAAAAGAGCAAACTGATTCAACAGTATGTTCCCACCTATGCTATAGTGTAGTGTGTGTGTGTGTGTGTGTGTGTGTGTGTGTGTGTGTGTGTATGGGGGGGAGGCTGGGGAGCAACTGCCCTTTGATTTGACTTGAGGCCTCCGTGAGAGGGAGTACACGCCTGGTGTTGTAAGCTTGGCCAACCACCAGTACCTGGAAGTCCAGACCCAAATATGGAACTACGAATGCTGTTTAACCAAACCGAGTGTCACACCAAGTGACAGTTTGTATATGCTAGGCCCAGGGAGTGGCACTATTAGAAGGTGTGGCCCTGCTGGAGTAGGTGTGTCACTGTGGGTGTGGGCTTTAAGACCCTCATCCTAGCCCTCTGAAAGCAATATTCTCCTAGCAACCTTCAAATGAAGATGTAGAACTCTCAGCTCCTCCTGCACCATGCCTGCCTGTATGCTGCCATGTTCCCACCTTGATAATGCACTGAACCTCTGAACCTGAAAGCCGGCCCCAGTGAAATGTCCTTACAAGAGTTGCCCTGGTCATGGCGTCTCTTCACATCAGTAAAACCCTAAGACAGCATCTAACTACTTTTTAAATAACAAGTTTATACTCACAGACTAAAGCTTCGTCTAGCCTTAAAGAAATGCAAGCTAAAAACCATAGTAAATGATTTAGGGATCTGGAAGAAGTTGCGAAGATAGTTGATCAAAATATATTGCATGAAATTCTCAAAAGGCAAAAACATAGTCCAAGCCACAATAAGACACAATAACACCCATTTGAATGGCCGTGGTTAAAATGATGGGGCTGGAGAGATGACTAAGAGCGCTGGTTGCTTTACCAGAGGATCTTGGGTCAATTCCCAGCATCCACACCATGTCTCACAAAGGTCTGTACCTCCAGTTCCAGGGTATCCCATACCCTCTTTTGGCCTCTGTGGACACCAGGAACACACATGATGCAYASACATACATAAAGGCTATGTACCAATACACATAAAATGAAGGATCACACCATATGCAAGCTGATGGAGGAACCAACTGGGATTACCATCTTCTGTAAGATTATGAAATTGTACAAGTACTTTGGGAAAACGTGTGAATTTTCTGAGCACTTAAAGACATACTTACATGCTTATAAGGTGACTTGAAGTCTAGAGAAAACATGTGTCTATATGAAGACAAAYGTGTCACAAATGTGTGATCTGGTCCAGCAGGTTGTTCTTTGGTGACAGGGTCCTGATGGGGAGGTGCCAGGAAATGAGAAAGAGCCCTACAGTGGAGGAAGCATCTCATGTGGCATAGTGTTCATTTAAATTATACGTGTRTGTATATATGTATGTATAATACACATACATACTACATATATGTAACACTTGTATACAAATGTATATACATATGTATATATGTACTTCAAACTTACGTTTCCCTATAGCTTTTTCAAACTTCCTTAGTATTAGCTTTCCTTCTACTTCTAACCTCTCCCCCAGATCTCCCATTTCTTCCTTCACAGCACCTGTTCTATCATGCCCTCTTGAGCTCCTTTCTCCACGTGGTCCCTTTTTASTTTTTTGGCTCCTGAGGTTACTGTTGGTTCTATACTCCCTTCTCGAGATCTGGAGCTTGGATCTACAAACAAGAGGGAACGCCTGGCATCTGTCTCTCTGGGTTGCCTCACTCAGTTCATTTACCTGCAAACCTTATTTCATTTTGTTACAGCTAAACAGTACTACATTGTGTGTATGTGTATTTCATTATGCATTCATCAGTTGAAAACCATTTAGGATGTTTCCATTTCCTAGCTTTGTGAATAGAGGCAATGAAGCCAGCTGAGCAACTATCTCTGTGGCAAGAAACTGAAACCCCTGAGTATATCCTAAGGAGTAGTATATGTCTCCCAAACCTTTTATTGATTGATTGGCTTGAGGCAAGGCCTCACTATATAGCTTAAGATACCCCCCAAACTCACAGTAATTGTCCTGTTTCCAGAGTGCTCARACTATTAGCATGTGTCTACACTTAGYACTGATTATTATTACGATGTTTCTTTCTGTTGCTGTGATAAAACGCCCTGACAAAAGCAACTTAGGGAAGGAAGCRTTTACTTTGGTTTCACAGCTCCAGGTGGCAGTTCAGCATGGCAGGGAATTCACAGTGGCAGGAGTGGGAGGCAACTGGTTACACTGGACCCATACAGAAAGGCAGAGTTCTCCATTCTGGTGACTGCAGGTTCACCTTTACTCTGTTGCGGTGTGCCCACAGGAGCCCCTCTTCTCAGTGCACCACTATTCCCAAGGGAGTGTCTTGGTGCACAACTGGGCTCCCCTTCTTTCCCACTATTACCTCTTTTGAGCTCTTCCTTAAAGCCCATCTCAAGTCCTTTGTGACGCCTGCCCACCCACAGACACTTTCTACTAGGGATCACATTTGGCTAAACCCCAGAGGGTGCAGTACCAACCAAAGAAGGAACACTTAGCCAACAAGGAAAAGAGCGGATAACTACACGGAGGAACATTTCAAATGCCAGATGCCTAGATCCCAACACAAAATCACGAAAAACATACACTCGCGTGGTCTTTTGCTTCATCRGGTCCCATTTCTTGTTGGTCTTAGTACCTGGACTACGTGTCCTCTTCAGGAACTCATTCCCTATCTTCTATCACAGTCAGGGTATATGGTCTTATGTTAAGGTCCTTAATCCTTCTGCAATTGAGTTTTGTGCAGGATGATAGACATGGATCAACTTGTAATCTTCTACAAGCAGCCACACCATCTGGTCTGACCAGAAAACATTAAAGTTGCTGTCAGTTCCACAGTGTGGCTTTGTTTTTTAGCCAATATAGTTTTGCACATCTGGAAATCAGTTATTATTCAAGATTATTTTAACTATGCTGAGTTTTTTGTCTTTCCATATGAAGTTGAARATTCTTTTTCTATTCCTATGAAGAATATTTGAACTGAAGATAAGGCATATACATACAATTTTAAAAATGAACACATTCTGCCGATTCCTTTGCTTCCCAGAATATAGATACTTAGCACTTACTCAGTAATTTCTGATGCTTCTAAAGCAACAGTGTGGCTACTTTCTGGCTTATGGGGGTTATCAGTAGTCACCGAATTAGGACAAAAGAATGAAGTTCCTCACTTGGAAATTTAAAACCACCAGGAAACATTTACTCATTTCTCAGAGAAGCTTCCTGGAAAGTGGCCTTTGGAATCTTAGAAGACTCAGATTATACCACGGAAGCTACTGATCTCAAAGGCTGCCACAATGAACTGATATGAAGGCCAGTTCCCTTAAACAGAAACTTGGTGCTGGCAGGGCTGCATAGCCGGGTCATGGCAGAAACAGCAGAGCTGGGCATGAATGCAGGCTGGGGCCAGCCCTACATGCACTGAGAAAGAACTCTGTACTTTTGTGTACCATTATGTCATGAATCACAGAGGGCACTTGTGTGAGATATGTCAAATACCCTAATCTAAGGCTCTCTGCACAGCCACTGAGCAGTTCTAAACATTGTTTTGTAATGTAGTTAGTCTTTCCTGGGTAGATCTTTTTTTTTTTTTTTAAACTATAGCTTCTTTGTATGAATGTTTTTGTCTGCCTGTATATATGTGTACCGTGTGCATGCTTGGTACCCATGGAGGCCAGGAGACAGTGTCATATCCCCTTGGAACTAAAATTATGGAGTTGTGAGCAACCATGTTGGTGCTGGGAATTGAACCTGGGTCCTCCGTAAAAGCAACAAGTGCTCTTAACTGCTGAGCTATCTCTCTAGCCCTTTTTCTTAGGATTTTTAGCGAGCAGAAGGTATTTAAAATTCAACAAAACATTCTTAAAAGTTGCACCGGCTAACAGTAAAATACTAAAAACTAACATGGGCCCACCTACATGCTACTTCCTATGACTGTACACAGTTAAAAATACATACTCCATACAAGTGGAGTGGCATTTTGCAAGCTAAGGATTGAGATTCTATTACAAAAAAATAAAATAATCTAAAGTGTTTAGATAATAAAATGATCTAAAGTGTTTCCAGACTATGACCCTGTACAGTGAAACAGGACACACCAAACACATTCACATTCCCGAAAATTAAGTTTCTTTTAAAATTTAACACTGAGTTTCAAGTATTACCAGAAATTAATTAGAAAATTCTCTCAAAGGAATAAAAGAAGCCATTTAAATCAAGGGTGAGAGCTTAAAAGAGGAAATCCACAGGGCAGGACTTCATTTAAGACTAGACACTGTATGTTCTCTCTACAGCGAGCAGAGATCAGGGGTTGTCTACAGATGGGGTCTTAAAGGGGCAACTGACCTTGAAACGGCATGGCGATTATTATATGTGGTAGACATATTCAGGATGTCGACTGCTGGAGTGGTTTCATAAGTGTATGTATCTGCCAAAACTCAGTAAACTGTACACTTTGAAATGGATGCAATTTATTGTACATAAATTATGCCTTAAATGATAAGACGACATAATAGACAGAAAGAGAAATACCACCGCCACAAAGGCGACACGTTCCAGACTACAGCTCACTGGCTTCCTTCGTGTGGGTGGATCTTCTCTCAGTTGGCCCGGTAGGCTTTCCCAGTCCTTCCATTCTGGGGATTTTGTSTCWCAGATGGGAGAGGGAGTGAGGAAGTGCTGACACCGAASCACACGCCCAATCCCGGGAACTCCAGAGCATCGCAGTCATCCAGAACATGGGTTGACGAAGTGTAGACATGTTTCCTTTGCTGATCAGTGGCCAGTCCCCACACAAGTGACTCCTCCTACACAGATGGAGCTGGTRGAGGAGCAAATSCAGGGGCAGATGCTCACCTTAGGAATGCCAGCCTCAGCCTCTTACAGGGGCTGCTTCGACAGTGGGGCACAGTCTTGTCATTAGTATCTGGGCATTAATAACAGTAGCTTAGCTTATCAATACTGAAGAAACAAGGCAACTAATGGATAGATATCATTAAAAATATGTGTGCTTATCTACAAGCTGGAGGGTTACTTGATATAAATGCTTACTGTAGCTTAGAAAAAAACACTAAGAAGTTAGCAATGAGAAGTCAATTACTTTTATGCTGTACTCCATAAAAATGAAGAACCATGAAAAAATAAAGAGGATTTTTTTCTCACTTAAATAACGTGTATATATGTGTGTGTGCCTGAGTATATATGCACTGTGTGTGTGCAAGAACCCTTGGGAACAAAAGGAGTCAGCTCCCCTGGAACCGGAGCTGCAGAGAGTTGTGAACCTCGATGTGGGTGCTGGGAATGGAACCCCAGTTCTCCGCAGTAGTGAGTGCTCTTAACTACTGAGCCTCTGACTCTCCAGCCCAATGACTCAGCCTCTGGCCCGATTATGGTACATCATGCTGAGTATGCTAGGAACTGGTGATTCAGCTCTTTGTCTGCATGAGGAAAACACCACTGGACAAACGCACAGCTCAGTCATGCAGAGAAGCCAGCTACCAATCCTACATACCAGCCCGAAATAACAGTAAGAATTTTATTAAAAACAAAAATAAATCAAACAAGCCTCCTTCAGTTACACAGTATGCATAAGAATTTCTGCATTACATCTTACAGAAAATACTTGAACAAAAGGAGTAAAAGTAGAGAGAACTTACTAACTTGTTAAGAGGAGTGCTAAACAACACTTGTGCTAGTGTGCTCGCGCATGCACACACACACACACACACACACACACACACACACAGTGGGGGGGTTGGGGGGAACCCCTGTAACCTCTGACTGCAGGAGGAGGCTTAGGAGACTTGGGAGCATGACAGAAATCTGAAGGAAAAAGACATTCACTACTTAAAAAATACTTCAGCAAGAAATAGCCAACCATTTGTAAAGAATTTTAAGCAGATGTTTCCAGTATGGCAGTAAGGTGTTCTTAACTGGCTTTTACTCAACCCAGGGTGCAGTTTTACTGCTGAGGAGGACTTCACTCCACATTACACAACCTTGCTTCCTTTCCTGGAAATGAAGACAAATGCCACTAGTGTCTGTGCAGGACTCTCTGGTTCTTGGACATCAACTTATAAACCTGTCTGCCTGTTTTGAGGATTGAATAAACTGTAGAACAAGAATTTGTGACCATCTGGCTCCTTGGTATGCTGGTTATTTGAAGGTTTATAGGTAGAGACACTGAGGAAACTGGTACGGATTTCAAGTATGGCCGGCATGCTCACCTTCAGGGACAGCTGGAGCTGTGACAATGCACGCGAGTGTGGCCGTGCACTTACTTAAGGCTGTAAGGACCAGTGTCGGAGACCCAAAGGAACTGAGCACACACAGGCAACCAACCGGGTAAAACTCTTTCAGCGTTGGTTCCACGAGTAAATCCAACATTTCTTCCATTGCCTGTTTGAATACTTTCAAGTGATTTACAGATGCCGACGACAAAATTTCCTTTTAGTTGTAGGATATTCATCTTGCACAACTGGCTAGAAATGAGCTTGCMTCCATGTAATATGGAATCTACTGGAAAGTCACGATGCGCTCACCATGCTGTGGAGCAGACCACGGCCCTCCGGCAGAGCCACACAGATGGAAGCACAGGGCGCGGGCGGCAGCGGCAGGCGGTGTTGGACCTGATCTCAGCCTACAGCTATCGGGTCAGTTTTATTTCTCTACTAATACCGAGCTGGACATTCACTTCACCTCATAGAGTTTGGCAATATAATCTTTTTTATTTAAGTGAAAGAAGACACTTAGCTCACAGGCGCTTTCTACTAACAGGTTTGGAGGAAGGCACATGCTGCTGTAAACTGTCCCTTACCTTCACTGTATACAGAAGGGATTCACTATAAAACTCAGAGAGGAAAAAAGGTGATCTGTTTTAGCCTTAAAGAACACCGTCGCTAGCTTCCTGTGCTCAYGGGGAACAGAGCAGGAGCTGGATGTACGTCTAAGGACCACAGCGACCATCCTTCCGCTCCAAATGTTCTCTTTACAAGCATGAACACGATAAAAGCGAARCCAATGGCACCTGATTTAAAAGACATCCATTTAAAAGACTGGTATCAAAATGCGTTAACATGGACTGAAAAAATAGATCTTAGGGAATTTATTTTTTAATGGCATTTTATTATTACCTTTAAATTATTTTGAAGGTTGGCGGTAAACTTACTGATAACAATATAAATACTCTCTTTCTAAGTGTTCCAATTCTCTTAAAGGCATGGGAAGGCAACAGGCATTCCAGACATGACCTCAGAGGAACCAAATCCTCCAGATATCTATGAGAAGTGGGTTTGGTTTTACCCCTTTCGCTTCCTTACTCAGGTCTCCTGCTCTGCCTGCTTCATTCCTTATCTGCTATAACAGATACCTAAGCTCAAGCCCTTTTTTAGCTGGGCCAATTATTTGTGTTTCCATTATTTTTCAATTTTCTTCAAATATATCGTAAAACAATTCAGTAATGGTTACAAGAAGGATCATTTAAGCTACATCATGATCTTTTAATTTCATCTGCTACTAATATTAAAAGTCAGAAAAGCGTCTGTCTTCACACAGATGTGAAAACCCTTAGGGAGTAAAAGNGGGTCAGTTTTATTTCTCTACTAATACCGAGCTGGACATTCACTTCACCTCATAGAGTTTGGCAATATAATCTTTTTTATTTAAGTGAAAGAAGACACTTAGCTCACAGGCGCTTTCTACTAACAGGTTTGGAGGAAGGCACATGCTGCTGTAAACTGTCCCTTACCTTCACTGTATACAGAAGGGATTCACTATAAAACTCAGAGAGGAAAAAAGGTGATCTGTTTTAGCCTTAAAGAACACCGTCGCTAGCTTCCTGTGCTCAYGGGGAACAGAGCAGGAGCTGGATGTACGTCTAAGGACCACAGCGACCATCCTTCCGCTCCAAATGTTCTCTTTACAAGCATGAACACGATAAAAGCGAARCCAATGGCACCTGATTTAAAAGACATCCATTTAAAAGACTGGTATCAAAATGCGTTAACATGGACTGAAAAAATAGATCTTAGGGAATTTATTTTTTAATGGCATTTTATTATTACCTTTAAATTATTTTGAAGGTTGGCGGTAAACTTACTGATAACAATATAAATACTCTCTTTCTAAGTGTTCCAATTCTCTTAAAGGCATGGGAAGGCAACAGGCATTCCAGACATGACCTCAGAGGAACCAAATCCTCCAGATATCTATGAGAAGTGGGTTTGGTTTTACCCCTTTCGCTTCCTTACTCAGGTCTCCTGCTCTGCCTGCTTCATTCCTTATCTGCTATAACAGATACCTAAGCTCAAGCCCTTTTTTAGCTGGGCCAATTATTTGTGTTTCCATTATTTTTCAATTTTCTTCAAATATATCGTAAAACAATTCAGTAATGGTTACAAGAAGGATCATTTAAGCTACATCATGATCTTTTAATTTCATCTGCTACTAATATTAAAAGTCAGAAAAGCGTCTGTCTTCACACAGATGTGAAAACCCTTAGGGAGTAAAAGRGCATGTTCTGCAGCATCTCGTGGCCCATGCTCACCTTTGAACATCAGGAAAGGGCGTTCCTACGCACAGCTGCCACCACTTACCTTTAGTATTAACAGTGGGACTACACTTAGGAGTGATCCAGGATGTGTCGGCACAAAACCCTGTCTTTGAACTCAGCCTCCACATTCTGTCCCTCTGTAATGTACCACCAGTTACTTTAGTACCCTGTCTTTACATTGGAGCATACCATCTATTGGGGAAAAAATAGCGGATTTTTGAGATGAGCGCTATGAAAAACTTTCTTGCGGTCCCACCTTTACTACATCTCTGTGTGATGCTTGCACACAGTAGCCAGTGTGATACCCCACCTGTGGGGGAGCTCACACCAGAAGCATGCGTATACCGCCAAGGTCACTGCATGTGCTCTGAAGCTGAGAACGCTTGCCTTCCCAAGCCACAGGTGCTATCACCTGATGCAACAGGACAGTAGATTTTGTATCCACCATAAGAAGAAAAGTAACTGACATAACAAATGCAGCAAATAGAGGCATTTGGCATTCAGAACACGCCAAAAAGCTCACACTCACGAACTGCTATAATGGTTTGTCTTCTCTTAAAAAAAGGTCTTTGCATAATTTAAAGTTTAACGGTCCCAGAGAATCATGAAGTGCCTTGTCGTTTCTGCTGCTGGCTTCTGATGACCTCTAGTTGTTTTTTGCACTGCTGGTAATAGGTAGAAAGGCTTTTGTTTTCATCTAAGAGCTTTTTATGTTCCTGTACCAGACGAGATGTATTTTGCTGGTCCTTTTCATCCTGGTCCAATTCTGCAACTAGTTCTTGCCTATAAACAAATTACACGATAAACATTACACGTGATGGGAAGAGCCACACATGAGCTGATGAAGGAAACCTAGCTAATTAGAACCTTCCCCCATCGTTCTGCAGCTTAAGTATATTACTCCAATATGATCCCAGGACAGAAAGGAACCCACCTCCCACTCATTACTGTAGACACAGAAGAACCATAGCCCTTTCAGTAAGTACTTAAGCAATCAGCGAAWCAGAGAAAGACTGCGCTAAGGTTCAGAAAATTTCATTAGGTACCCTCCTTTTTTGGTAGGAAGGAAGCAAAAGGGGCTCAGTCCCAGATGACAGCTCTGTGTCACTTATTCAGGCCAATACCCTCCAATCCATGCTGTGAAGTCACAGTCCTACTTAACTAGAGCTCTAGTGGCACAGCAGGAACAGCATCTGTGAACGTTTTTGAAGATCCTCATTCTTAAAGGCAGGTAAGCTTCAAGTTTACTCTGGGGACATTAAATATTAGCCCTAAAGTGAGAGTTACTGRGTGCAAATGAATAATAACATCTAATCAAAAGTAACTTCTTAACAGTTACCACTTAAAGTAAGTATTCAGGCTGGCGAGATGATTACTGGGTAAAGGCCTGGTCACCATGCCTGGTGATGAGTTCAGTTTCAGGAACTCACACAGTGGAAGGAGAGAACAGACTCCCACCAGCAGCTGTCTTGTGACAGACAGACAGACAGACAGACAGACAGACAGACAGACAGACACACACACACACACACACACACACACACACACACACATACACACGCCATGTCCACAGCCACTGTCCACACAATAACTACTAAAAAATTTAAAGCAAGTACTCTGAACAAGTGTTATATCCACCTGTATGTATCTAACATTTCTATTTTGTTAGCAGAGAACTCTTCACTTACTCAATTAAAGTATGACAAGGAAAATTAAATGCGGAAATATTATAGCAGGCCTCCTCTCCAATACAAAGTGCCAGAAAGTCCGCAGCTGCTTCTCCAGCTTTTAGACCATAATATTCAACTTCCTATGCATGGTATCTTTAAGATACAGTCATTTAAATTACTATACTATTTTCCTCTTTTCCAAATTTATTCTTTCATCATTACATTTCTATTATTTATTTATTGAACGTCAGGCAGGTGTGCATGCTCAGGCATGCTATGGTGTGTGGAGGTAAGAGGACACACTGGGGAGAGGGTCCTCTTCTCCCATCAGTGGGCTCCAAAGATGTCAGCTTGGTTGCAAGTGCCTCTACCCACTGAACCACCTCACTGCTCTAGTCTCATTTTTTGAATGAATTGCACTGAACACAGTGCAAGTTACTCTGGAAAACAAAAAATTTTACTTCTGTGCCAGTTACTGTAAGAATCCTACTTCCATATACACATTTATTTATCATATTTTCCCCATACAACATTTTAGTCGTCATTCTTCATAACTCTAAAATTTTATAAGGGTCATACTTAAGAAAAGCGAATGCCAACCCCTCTTATACAAACCAAACCAAACCACCTATTTAAAAATAAGACGGGAGCTTTTAAAAACAGAAGGCAGGCAGTTTTTATGGCTCTTGGAAAAAGACACAGGTGACTATAACATTACCACCAAACAGTCACATACAAAACAAGAGCCCTGTCACAAGTAACCCTGCCTTATTCGACATACAAGACCATGCAGACAAAAGGCCTCCAAGAGCAAACTCGACTGAGTGCTAGAAAAACACATCACCTTACCTTTACTGGAGAACCGATAAGCCTTTGTAGTGGTAACTAAAAACCTCTGACAGCATAAATGTGAGTATGCAACTAGTTTATTTTCCTTAGCACTATATGATGTTGCTATCAAGAGGATGAGTTCTGGATGAAACCAGCTAAAGGGTGCTTATAGGTTAACATAAACCTACATGGAAACAATTTTAAAGTTTTGGACTTATTCATTAACTTAATTATTTTTGTGAAAAGGGACTCACTGTGTAGCTCAGGATGGCCTCAAACTTACAAAGTTCTGCCAGCCTCTACCTCCCAAGTATTAAAACTAAAGGCATGTGCCACCACAACAGCCTAAAGATTTATTTTGAATTTTGTGCACGTGTGTGTGTGTGTATGTGCACAATGAGCTCGGCGCCCGAGAGGCTAGAAGAAGGCACGGATCAGATGATGCCCAGGAGTAGTTATAGGTGACTGGGAGTGGTCAGGGTGGGTGTGGTCCTCTGGAAGAGCAACATGCATGCTCTTAGTTTGCTGAGGCATCCTCCAGCCCCTAGAATTATGTTTAAGGACTAATTTTAGAACTTTTAAGACAAAAATTTCTAAAAAAACTTTAAAAATAATGTTCCTACCTCAATACATTTTAAATCCAAAATACCAGTACTTTAACTTCTTCCTCTTCTTTTTTTTTTTTTTTTTTTTTTTTTTTAACATTTATTTTTTTTAACATTTATTTGTTTAAAAAGGGGGACTTACTTTCTCTGTAGTAACAACGCAATTTCGGTCTGAACTTTCATATACTCCTGTGCCATTTTACAATGCTGCTCAAACACTGCCATGGATTCTTTGGAGTTCGGGCATGGTGCTAGAGGCTGGAAAGGAAGCAGACGTGTTACGGTTAAACCTCGGTGTCTGCCGGCTAAGGCAGAGACTATGACTGGCATTCTTAAGCTCTAAAGCAATGTAAGCGAAATAAGGGAGCTGGGTAGCCCACCAGGCCAGCGGACAGTGCCAAACCCTCAGTCACACAGTGAGCCAGGTTAGACCTTGTGGACACAATGAAACAAGACATATGGGGGTCAGAAAGGGACTGATGAGGGAGCGGTAGCAGGGTGACGAGGTAGGCGTGTGACCAGAGGTGAGCGGCTTAGGGTAGTCAGAATGCACTTCATCCACTCACAAACCGCCCGAGAACAAATGCACTGAAAGTTGTTCTCTAAGTGTTCCTCGGTCCCCTGGTGACCTCTGTGCCCCCGTCAGCCAGCTCAGAAAGGCTGAGAGAGCAGGGGAAGCTCTGTCCCGGCGTTTCCTGCACAGCGCTAGAACATGCCGAAGGCCATTCTCTTAAGGGACTGGGCTGGGCTGTCTGGACAGCTCTGCAATTGTCTGTCCTTCCATGTGGCCTGGCTCCCAAGATGCTTACAATTCTCTACTCATAAACCAGTTAACTTTAAAATAAAGAAAAAGAAAGATTTTCAGATCGGCTCTCTTGTGGTTCAGGATGACCTCAAGTTTGTTTTGTAGCTGAAGTTGACCTTGAAACCCTGACCCTCTTGGTTCTGCTTCCCAAGTACTAGGATTAGAGAWGTGAGCACTATGTCTGACAAAGATTTTAAAGCTGAAGGTGGGCAATGAAAAGCAGAACTAAGTAGACAGGAACACTGTGAATGACATTAAGTCCTTCTGGAGGATAAGCAGAGAGTGCTTCTTTACCTGTAGCTGGTGATCCAGTGTAAGATACGCCATTGGGATGGAGTTATCAGAGCCATTGGTATCTGGAATGAAAGCACGCATTTCATTTACTAATTCATGAGGATAATTATTCATTCACTTACTGATACCAAGTGGGAAAAAAAAGGATGAGATGCCATCCCTCTCCCTGAGTATTATTAAATAAAAGTTACTGTTATTGGTGATGGGCAGGGTCTGGTTCTGAATTCTGAAGGAAAAAAGGGGAACACATGATCTCGTATTTTAAAACACAAGCATGGGCTACAATTAACTTGCGTATAAACTAAATAGGACACTCTATATTAAAGATCATAGGCCCGTGTTTAATTAAAAACAAAAAGACATGACATGACACACAGCCTTTCCATCTTAAACTSAGTCCTAGCTGACCCTACGCCACTCAAGCCCACATTCCTTTCCTGTGTTCTGTTTCCCAGGAGGCTGGCTCAACTGTCTGCACGAGTGGACACAAGAAAGGCAAGAGCGAGGGTTCTAGACTGTCTGAGGTTCTTTCCGGTTGATGCAGATGCAGATGCCCCCCAGCCTGAGGGCATTAGACATACTGGGGAGAATATCCGACATAAACAACAGAGCACAAAGGGCATTTAGAACTCTGGATTATCACCACGTTCCAAACAGTTACACCAGTGAATTCAAGACACCAGTCAATCTTATCAAAGCATTCAGAGGACAGACAACTGCCCTCCCACTGACAGACTGGGGCGGATTACAACAAGGTCACGGGTGCTGACAGTGGAGAAGCTGCCCCGGGTCCAATGAAGAAAGCTAAGGAAAGGCGGTGACCCACTCCAACCTTGCTTTCCACTAGACGGAATGAGAAGAATGATTACAGGGAGAATGAACTGTGTTGAAAAGTTTCCTCAAACACTCCCCACCCTCCCTTTTCCCCTCAAGCCTTCAAGCACTACCCCCCACTGTGCCAGCATATAGTCTCTCATACTTCAGAAGAAAGTAGAACCTGCTCATATTTCGGAAGCACTGTACTGGTTCATTAACTAAGGTTCTTTGTTGGATTTCATCTTTGTTCTCTAAAAATCAACACGTGGCATTTCAATTTCTCTTTTCTGCCTAAGTTGGGATACAGCTTCTAGTTTCTAATATAAACAACTGGTGGCAAGATAGCATAGTTACTGCATGAAAGTTTATTCTTATACTTACTAATTAAACATGACCTCTTTTCATGAAACACTAAATCTCATACTTGTTTTGGTTAAATTTAAATGAGGCAAAATTTCTGTGTTTTCCAAACACAACAGATGTTAGTATCATCGTTTCTTTAATGGTACAATCCCTTAGTGGTGGTTTGAATGAGAATGGCCCTCACTGGCTCACACACGACTTCTTGGTACACTGAATTGTTTGGGAAGAATTAGGAGATGTGGGTTGGTTAGAGAAGGTGTGTCACTGGGGGTGGACTCTGAGGTTTCAAAAGACTTGTGCCATTTCCAGGGTCTGTCTCTCTCTGGCTCCTATTCGTGGATCAGATTATGAGCTGTCAACTGCTGCTTTAGCACATGGCTGCCTGCCTGCTGCCATGTTCTCYGCCATGATGGCGACGGACTCTGAAACTGTAAGCCCTCAATAAGATGCCTTGGTTATGCAAGGATCTCCTATCCTTTATCGCAGCAGCAGGAAAGTAACTACCACATACTTCTTGTGGATGTTTTCTTTTCTCTCTGAAAAGCCGTRGAGATCCTCAGGTCTTATTTAACTAATCTGTGTCTTAACTGCTACATATTTAGCGTGTACTATAGTTAGCAGCTCCCCACGCCACACGGCAAGCTCACTGTCACTGTGCATCACAGCTCTAAGCCTGGTCACCAGGAATGGACTATGTCTATATGGATTATTGTAAGGTTCTAAGCTCAGAACAAAGTGAGACTGTCTCTGTAAATCCTCCTAAGTTGTGTCTAGGTTGCTGTTTCTAGGCCCCAGRGGAATATGTGGTCTCATTTTATAGCTATAACAGAGTAAACTGAAACAGGAGAGTACTCATCAGCTAAGGTTTTAAATTGTTATGCCCTTTAGTTTTTCTCTGGAAGCATACAGAACAATTTAAAAATGAAAAGTCTTAATATTTATGCTATTTTATCTTATGTTTACACTA